>CANXYI011132862.1:0-10272 GCA_948208565.1 Hura crepitans | reverse complement strand
GTGCTAGAATGCCATAAATGATCTTGTTATGATAATTAGCGACATTATGTCTATTTGCACTGTAAAATGTGCTAGTGTGCGTGCGGGTATTGTTATCGATAAATGATGTCGAGTATACATGAATACAACATGTTGATATGTTTAGAATGGATTTTTGACCTATAATGATATATGTGTGTGATATAGGCATGATAAAGCATGAAATGGTAAATTACAGGCAAATAAGAAAAATTTGCATATTGTGAACATTTGCATTGATAATTGTGTCTTCATGTGACATTTGATATGTTGAGAATTCTGATGACATTACACCTCGAGAAATAAACCTTATGGATGTAATGGACATCAATAGGCCTAAATTGGCCATTTTTACATATAAAGGCCATGCAATGGTGCATTGAGACCAATGATGATTGTCATGTTAATAAAATGAAATGGAATGTGAAATTAGGTAAATTGACAAATAATGACATGTTTAATGATGCCTATATAGTTAAACAACCTAGTTTGGATAGGTTGATCGATCAACTAGGATTGTAACAGCTGCTAGCATACCTATAAGTATGAGACCTACGGGTCATTAATTTACATGCTAATAGGTATGAGAGCCTTCGAGCCTAAGTTACTTACCTTTGTGGTATGAGAACCTTTGGGCCTGAGTTTACTTACCTATGTGGTATGAGCACCTACGGGCCTAAGTTTACTTACTTATGTGGTATGAGAGCCTTCGAGCCTAAGTTACACATCTTCGAATGTGGAGAGCCTTCGGGCCTAAGTAATTCTCTTATCCAATCTTGTTTAGTTGTCTTTTAGATATGGGCATCAGTTAAACTACTAAAATGGTTTAAAAATGGCATAATTAAAATGTATGTTAAATTTGCATAAACAGGTGACCTCTAGACATACTTTGATTGAATGACTAGAATTTGCCTCGAAATGCATGCATTAGATTATTGTCACTCATATGACTTTTTAATTTGATTATATATTTATAAACCTCAAATTATTGATATGGACAGCTATAGGGTGCATTATGGCACTTATAACCGAATGCAGGTATGTTATTACTCTTTGTAGTATATGAGTACGGTATAGCATTTACTGTACCTTATGGTCTAAAAAAATAACTAATCACATGATCGTTGTGATTCATGGCTTATTTCGTGCTTAACAATATTGAAAATGTGCGAGTAAAATATTATGTCCGATAAATGGTGATTATGTGATGTATATATTTTGCCTCAGTAAACATGCCATAAAATGCATAGTTTATGCTTGTAATATGCATGTCGACATATAACACACTATATATGTATGAAGATGATTTTTAAATCGAAATTGACCTTTGTTGCGTATAAATCACTACAATTGGCATTTTTAGGATGTTAAATCCGAAATGGGTTATGTTTTATATAACTTATGAAAAATGTATGTTATGAATCTTTAAAATCGAATTAATTGTGAACATATATTAAATGTTATAATTTTCCATATATACAATTTAAAGTGATTACACCACTAAGCGAAGGTTTAACGCATTGCTTGTTTGTGATGCATAGGTAATAGGGCAGTAGATTAGAGCCAAAGCTTCCAAAAGCAGGAGACACGAAGATAACCCCCGCATAGGTTTTTTTGTAATCATTTTATAATAGTAATCATGGTGTAAATGTAATGTATTATTAGTTGTGTGCTCTTATGATCCCAGAGAGATTGGATTTAATCTGTGTTTTGTAGTGAGGCTTTGTATTAAATAATTTAACTATTTTAATTCTGTTTTTTGCTTGATGTGTGTGATGATTGATGAATTGCATATGGAAATGTTGATTGTGAAAGCTTGAGACTCATTGAGATATTATTGTGATTTGAAGGGTGTCAGAAAGACCAGTTTGAGTTAGGGATGATGTTTTGTGATATATAGAAGTGTTTTTAAGCAAGTAAAAATTTGGGAAAGTGTCCTGGTATAGCCATTATGCTATCAAATTTCCAACATGATGACCCCAATATTACCTCATTTTACATGCCAAAAAGATTTTTGATGTATTAGTGCATTTCTAAGTCAAGATATGTTTTCTTATATAAAAGTTTTTAATTTTAAGTGATTTGGAGATAGCAGAATGGATATCATTTTACATGCGCGCATCATCCATTCAAGTTCAGTGTACAGATTAGGTGGAGGGTGTGACACATGATGCTCTACAAAGTAAAATTTAGTTACTACTTCAAATCATATATAAATAATTGCAATGCAAAAAGTAAGTCGAGAATGTGTTTAGCTAAGATCATCAATCCATTAAATCTAAAAGATGTATAGCTTGCTTTTGATGAACCTATTCCAACAATACTGTATAAAGATAATAAACATGCATAACTTAACTAAAAGGAAGGTACATTAAAGGTAACATATTTCACCAAAATTTTTCTTCACTGGTGATTTTGAAAAGAAAGGTGAAATAGATATTCAACAAATTTGCTCAAGTGAAAATCTAGCAAGTTTATTCATGAAGGCACTGCTCCCTAAAACATTTGAAAAGTTCAAATGTAGTATTGAAATGCATAGACTAAAAATTGCGAAGTGATGCCTTCATAATGGGGAGTAAAATATACATTGTACTTTTTTTGTTAGCCAAGATTTTATCCTATAGGGTTTTCCTTACAATGTTTTAATGATTCGGCTCATCATGTATATTATAAATATTATGTATTCTTTTTCCTTCACTAACTTTTTTATTCCATTGGGTTTTTCTTAGCAAGTTAATGAGGCACATTATTTATTATGGACATTCAAAAAGGAGTAGTATAAACTAATAGTAATTAAAGTGGATTTTCATAAACTTCTAACTCTTAGAAACTCCTATATTCATGAATTGATTTTATTACATAAGTTTATTTCATATTTATTGTTGAATTTATTAACTTCATGTAACTTATATTCATAAAGCTATACATATAGGCTTCCTGTAAATGATGGATATAAGTGAAAGAATAAGGAATGTTTCTATCTCTTCTCTATACATTCTCTTCACTATAACTTTTTAAATAGCATTTCTTTTATTTTATAAAACGTACTATTGAAATCACTAATATTTTTAATTTTTTCACTTAAAATAAAAATGGCTAAATCCAGCTTGGAATATTAGTATGGCGATCCAAGTCAGCTGAAGAATATTTTGGAATTATCTATTAAATCATTTGATAAAGACATGTGACTGCCATGTTACCACATTGGCATGTATATAAATAGACAAAATGTTTTTGTGAGCAATTCATATGGTAATACTTAATTGGTAGTCATTTATCTTTATCCTATGTGGTGATCTTGTGGTCACATTTCAAAATATTTTTAGATGACTTAGATTGTATTAGCATTTTACATTGAATTTTGACCATTTTGATTTTAAGTGAAAAATATTGAAAAGGTTAATGATTTATATGGTATGGAAATTTCTTTTGTGGCCAATTAGGTATAACTTTAATATTTTTATGACAAGTGTAATTAATGTAAAAATACTATGTGTCAACTATATAATGCTCATCACAAGTGGCAATTCGATATGTTAGTTTCTAGAAATTTTTATGCTAAAATTGATTGTTGTATTAATAGTTTAAGATTAAATAGGTCAATTCTTACTATAGATGTAATGTTTTAAAAAGGTAACAATTATACCAAAGGGAAAATTACTTTTCTGATTGCAATGTTATGTCATCTATATATTCACAACCATAATGGCTAATTTGCAAGCAATTATTTCCTATAAAATTACAAGTTTAATACTGTAACATAAGTATCATGCCTTATGGGCATTTTTAGAGAAATTAATCATATAGCTAGGAATGCAACTTTTGCCTCATTCCTAACTTGAAGACTAGCTTCTCTTTTCTTTAATCTTCTATAGATTCTCATCCATACAATGGATTGCAAACATTAAAACCACTACCAATATTTAATACCCATATAGAAGAACTAGTAATAGTTAAAGAACAGGTTAATGAACAAATTCTAGATTTAATCGAACAACAACCAAATCTAGTGCAAAGTGAATAGATTGCATATGAACCTCTTAGAAGGTTTACTCGACAACATCATCCACCAAATAAATTAAATTTAATGGTGTAAAATAATGCATAAATGAGGCTGATCATAAAATCTGAAATAGTGGAAAATGAAAAGGCTATAAAAAGTTCTAACTTTGAGAAGTGGTAAAAAGTCATGGAATTCAAAATGGAATCCATCAAGGTCAACAAAGTATGGACTTTAGTTGAGTCTTCAAAGGATTTAAAAACTATTAGTTGTAAGTGGAATTTTTAAGAAAATGATTAGAGCATACAGAAATGTAAAGACCTACAAAGCTCATTTTATTGCCAAAGGATATTATCAGAAATAAAGAATAAATTATGATAAGACTTTTTCTCTTGTGGCAATGCTAAAATCAGTTTCGATTCTACTTGTTATAGCAACATACTATATGTTAGATCAAAAGGCTACAATTATTATTTGGATGATTCTTAGACCTTAAATTATTTTTAGCATCTATTTTTGTGGTTCAAATTCCAATCTTGCCTTGCTCTAAGTGAAGAATTTTGAAAAAATTTAAGTAGAATCAAGTTGTATAGAGAAAGAAAATTCAAGTGGAAGTGAAAGAAAATTCAAGTGGAAGTGAAGTTTTTATTTGAAGAAATTCCAAGAAAAATGGAAGACTTTAGGATTTATTTTTGTAAAATTAAATTTGAGGTATTCACATACCAACTCATGCATTAAACATTTTAAATTTGCATAAAAAATATTTATATAAAAAGTTTAAATTGAAAATAGTTTTTTGAAAATTTGGTTAGAGACAGTCTAGAAACTGACTCTAGATTAAGTGTTTTTTATCCAAATAGTATTTTTAATAGTGTTTCTATACTATTGACCTAGAACGTTAGAGTTCACTAAAAGATAAAATAATGGTAAATTTTTAAAGTGGTTGTTTGTCTCTAATGGCTATGTATTGTTCCTAAACGACCATAAAACTTTTATCATTTTTGCCTGGGAATAAATAAGATAAGCATTGAAAAACTTCAATCTCTAAAAGATCTAAGCTTTTAACATTTTTATATACTTCCACACAGTGTGCTTTATTCTTTACACATCCTTCCTTAACTTTGATTATAGCTTTTGTTGTAATTATTCTTTGTGAGGAAAAATCTCTTTGTAAAATTTTTTATCTTGGGTTTAAGGGTGCTAGATTCTTATGAAAAAATCTAGTAAGTGTTTTACAATCTTTTACATTGGAAAAGAGTTACAGTAGCTTGTTAAGTTTGTAAGTGGCTTTAACTCGTACCAAACAAAAGAGTTAAGTGTAAAGAGATTCTCAAGTGTGTTATCTTGAGGAGTGGATGTAGGCTTAGGTAGTTAAACCACTATAAATTCTTTATGCAAGCTTTTCTTCTCTACTCTACTCTGTCAATTTTGTTTATGTTTCTATTATGAAAACTTTGATTTCTTAAGTTTGAAAAATCTTCAAAGTTGATTTTCTAAGCAAAAAAGTTTAAGTGCTTAAAAAGAAAAGATTTTGGCTTGTTTTTCTCCAAATCTTTAAAAAGAAATTTTGAAAATCCTACATTTCTATAGTTTATGTAGAAAACCCTTTCTTTGTTCTATTTAAAAATGTTTTTTATCCAAAAAATAGTTTTAAACATTCAATTCACCCCTCTTTTGAGTGCTTTGGGACCAACACTGTGATTATGAAATATGGCAAATGGACGTAAAAATAGCTTTTTTTTTAATGGTAAGTTGGAAAAGGAAGTGTATATGACACAACTTAAAGGTTTCATATCTTCATCTAATCATAATAAAGTTTGCAAGCTATAAAGATCCATTTATAAACTAAAATAAGGTTCAAGAAGTTGGAACATTAGCTTTAACAAGACAATTGAAAAGTTCAATTTTGTTAAATGTGAAGGAGAACCTTGTGTTTACATAAAGGTTAGTAGGAGCACAATTATTTTCTTAATATTGTATGTTGATGATATATTGCTCATTGGGAATGACATACCAGCATTATAGAATACTAACATTTTGCTATCTAAACATTTCTCCATGAAAGACTTATGAGAAGTAGGTTATTTACTAGGAATAAATATCTATAGAGATAGGTTTAAAAAGTTACTTGGTCTTTCCCAATCTATGTACATTGATTCCATCTTAAGAAAAGTATAACATGGAAAATTGTTATCTACTAAAGGGCATTGGAATTATTCTCAGCAGGGAGGATTGTCCTAAAACACATGAAGAAAGGGAATGCATAAGTAAAATCCCATACACTACTGTAGTAGGAGCTATCATGTATACCATGACATACACATGACCTGATGTGGCTTATGCACTAGTAGTGACAAGTCGATATCAAGCTAATCTTAGTAAAGAACATAAGAAAGTGAATAAGACCATTCTTAAGTACTTGACAAGGACTAAAGACCAATTCCTCATAAATGGGGATTTTGAATTAAAACTTGAAGGCTACACTAATGCAAGTTTTGCTTCAAATAAAGATGATAGCAAATCTATTTCTGGCTATGTGTTCACTTTAAATGCTGGTGCCATTAGTTGGAAAAGTTCTAAACAAGCTACAGTAGCTAATTTAGTGACAAAAGCAGAGTATGTAGCAGCTAATGAAGCTGCAAAATGAAGCAATTTAGATGAAAAAGTTCTTAATTTGAACTTGGTATGGGTTTTTCAATAGAATGTGTAGTTCCACAAATGAGTGACAATACGGGAGCTATTGCTAAAGCCAAAGAGCCGAGATCACACAAAAAATCCAAACACATTCTGTGAAAGTATCACTTAATAAGAGAAATCATTGAATATGGAGGCATCAAGATATAAAAGGTTTATGGAAAGGAAAATGCAGCATACCTATTCACTAATGTTCTTTAGGCAAAAGAGTTTGACAAACACAAGTGGAAATTGGGAATGAAATACAAAATTGATTGGTTGTAGTACAAGTGGGAGATTGTTAGGAATATAGTTGATATGCCTAAGATCTAATCTATCATGTAATAACTCAAATACATTTTAATCAACATTATTTTGATTAATATATGGCAATTTCGGTTATTTATCATATTTATTATTAATTTTTTGATTAATTTATATAATAAGGTCCTTGATTAAATTTTAAGACTTGTCATCATGATAAAAATGATGATAATGAAGTCAAGCCTTTTACAATTCAATCTAAAATTATTCTTGGTCATAGAATCATTAAAATAGGATATTAATGATTTGATTAGACAATATATTTGTGACACTCTCTATAGGATAGAGATTAGTTGATTTCATTAACTAAATCACATATATAAATGATGTATATGGAGATATGATCATCGATTGACTCAATAAAGAATTCCTAATGGTTAAAATTATCACAAGCTGTCAATAGGATATTTTTTTGAAGAATGTGATGTAAAAATTTCCTTTGACTTAAGATCATTATAATAATTGGCAAGTTATTTATTATATTTTGATATCAAACACTTATTACCTTAGGACAATAATTAAAAGATTATTACATATAATCAAATGCTTGTAAAATTAATGATTGATCAAGAAAGAATTTATCAACTCTTGAAAATTAGTTTAAGCTCTATGTTGTCATTAATTATAAAGATTAGATAAGGACCTTTGGCCACGGCATTTGAATGCAAGAAGAAAAGAGTTTCTTGATTTATTCATTAGTCTATTATAACTGATATGAAACATAATTGGTCGCTTATTGAGATTTGACAATTAAATCATATACTAGGATGTACCTAAAGCTATAAGAAAAGAAGGAACCCGAAGCTATAAAGATTAAACGAAGTATTATATTATTTTTCTACGGATTTTTTATAGTAATTGTAAACTTCATTATGTTTAATTGTTAAGCAGCATTGTTAGATGTCAACCTTATTAGTAAAATTAATTTGATCAATTTGCTATTAGCTTAATAATGAATTTATGGGATCACACGATAACAAGCGTTATGGTCTTTGCTAAAACATTAATTATTTTATTATTTAATAATTAAATTAAAGATTTAATTAATCAAATAAATAAAATTTTGTCCAAATGGAATATTGTAATATTCTTTGTTAGTACGGATAATGTAATTAGTATTGCGAAAAAATTGAATCTTTTCTAATTGAAATAAAAAAAATTAAATTAATCTCTTAGCTATTTTTTAAATAAAATAATTATCAATATATATGTGATAATTGTAATTAATATTTATTTACATATAAAGATGTAAATGCAAATATTAATAAAGGATTTAATTATAGAATTTGATTTGTAATTGAATTAACTCTAAATGTTCAAATTGAATCTCTTCGTTTAGCCACATTGATTGTCTGCTAAAACAAAAATAAATGCAATTTGGAATTGGATTGTGCTTGGCGGTTCACAGACCAATATGTAACCCTATGCACTGAAGAAGAGTGTGATGAAATTGGGAAAAAAAAAATTAATTATATAATTTACCAAGAGAGAATAAAATTGATGAAAATTGTTTTTCTTTAATTTTGACAAAATTTTGTGAGAAAATTTTGAAATAGAATATTTTATTTAATTTGTTGCGACTTTCATTGATTAAAAGAGATGATAATAAAGATCTGTGTGGATGCATATAATCTTCGCATAATCAAAATTTTTAATAAAGAACTCATCTTTTAAATATATTTAAATTCGATTTTAATATGTGAAATAAATTGTAAATGTAAATAGATTTATCTCAAATTGCTTCTATCCTAAGTTACGCGTTGTGGACACTCCACAATGCAATCCAACAATGGTATAAAATTATATTTCCACTCATCTTTTATTATTTTAAATATTTTAACCCATGTAAATTATTAACGAAATAGGTGCTATATACAATTTATTATAGCTTAAAACAAGTTTAAACTTGATAGTTAAAAAAGAACAACTAGTAGATAATAAATTTAAGATTCTTTAGAGTATATCCAATTCAAAAGAAAAAAAATATATTGAGCCATAAAATCTTAAAAGTTCAATCCTTATTTATTATTTAAAAATTAAAAATTGTCCTACAATTATAGAGTATTTTTTAATTGGATACATAAACTAAAAAAAAAAAAAGTTGAATAATTAGCATTCAAAACCATTATATCTTAACAATTTGGAGAATCTCATTAGAAAAATTTTAAAATTAACGGTTCTCTTTTTTAATTTTTTATATTATATTTCATGAGTTTTAAAAAGTTATTTTAAAATGCATTAAACATTTAAACTTTAATTATTAGAAAATTTTAAGCATTTTTTCTTATCTATTGTTATTCTTTATTGAATTTTCAATTTTAATTATGTATATTAATTTAAAATTTTTATTATATTTTTTTAAGTTTTAATTAACTATTTTAACATACAATAAGTTAAAAATTCAATGAATTCAATAAAAAATATTATGTTCAAGTATTATTATTTATATTGTATGTTAAAATAATTTGAATTTCATGTAAGCTAAAATAACTAATTTAAATACTCAATACAATATAATATAAATTTAAAAGCTCAAAATATAATAAATATTCAAAAAAAATAAAAATTCATAATACACGGATGAAAAGATGTTTAATATTTTTTAAAATATTTTGAGTTTAATGCGTGCTAAATTTTTTAAAAATTTATGAAATATAATAAAAAAAAGAGAAAAATTGCTTGTTTGATTAGTTTTTTAATGAAAATTTTAAACTATTAAAATCATAATAGTTTATGGGAGTTAATTATTCAATTTTTTAATTTAATTATACAATTAAAAATGCATTATAGTTGAAAAGTAATTTATAATTTATTATTATTATTTTAATCTTTTTTCTTGATTTTTTTGTATCTTTAATCATTTTGATGACATGATTATAACATAATATTTAATATTTTTAAAATATTATTTTTATATTCATATAATAAATATTAATAATATTTTAATAATTTACTGGGGCTATTTGTTTAATAATTCAAGTGGATTTAAATTGGCAATGGTCAATTTATGACTAATATTTCTTTTAAATATTCTTAACTTTATTATATTTTATTTTTTTCAGAAAATTATATATCACCTCTTAATTGTAATGAAATTTTCAATTAGACACTTAAACTAAAAAAAAAAAAAGTTGAACAATCAGTATTGACCGTAACCATTAAGAACTCCATTAAAACTAGTAGTTTTTTCAATTTTTTTTAATTTTTTTATATTTTATGTGTTATTAAGCAATTAGTTTAACATTCATCTAGCATAA
>CANXYI011132777.1:0-10238 GCA_948208565.1 Hura crepitans | reverse complement strand
GTCGAATACATGTCATGTATGTCATGGCATGCGCATATGTGCATGGTGCATGTTGATTATGTGATATGGTAGAAAATGTGATAGATAATATGTGTATATCATAAAATGTGAGAAAATAAATATATGATTATTGGTAAAAGCAAGATGTGATAATTTAAGGTAAAATGTGGAATTGATTTAATTATGGAAAATGTGCATTATAGAAAAGGTTAATGGCATATTTTGGTATGTAAAGTAATATGTAAATTGGTGACTTAATGTACTTATATACAATGATAGATTCATGTTAATCATGAGAACATTCTATGGTGGATGAAAAGTGGAATGTGGTGATAATAGTATGACATGATTAAAGAAGGTATTATGCTGAGTAAGACATGAGAAAAATGACCAAATGAATAGTGTATTTCTTGTAAAATGACTCGTAATTGTGTAATGCATTAAGCATGAAAAATTGACCTAAAACTATGTGATGTAAATATAACTTTTAAGAAGATAATATGACTTATACCTTAACAATAAATAATAAATTGAGTTAACCCATTTGTTAGACACCTACTAGCTAGGTTGATCAGTTAACTAGGAAGTTACTAGTTGCCAAGGGTATTAGTTTTTTAAGCTATTTCTTATATGATGGTGTGAGCTATTGGCCTCCTAGGCCATTGCTTATGTGATTATGTAAGCGGGTGTAGCTGTCGAGGTCTTAATATAGGCCACTACACTAGGCAAGTACAACTGTCAAGGTCCTGATATTGGGCCATTACATTAGGTAGGTACAGCTACCGAGGTCTTGATATGGGCCACTACACTAGGCAGGTGCAGCTATTGAGGTCCTGATGTTGGCTATTACACTAGGTAGGTGCAACTACTGAGGTCTAGATACAAGCCACTGCACTAGGTAGGTGCAGCCACTAAGGTTCAAGATGGGGCCACTACACTAGGTAGGTGCAGCTATCGAAGTCAAAAATATGGGCCACTGCATAGCTTAGATTCCTTTTTTATCTAGTGCCTTTAAGTGTCATCTTTCTAGTATGGGCTTAAATATAGAAATGAATATAATAGATAATAACAGTAATGGAATTATGGCCATAAAAATGGATAATAATCATTTGATGAAAGTTGGGAAAAAATTAATGAATTGGCATGTCACTGGTAATTAAATAAGGAGATAGTTAATTAAATTAATATTATCATGATGAATTAACTATGTGTGTGGCATAATGAAGTCATAATATGTATAATGCATGGATGTATGAATGACATACACATATTGCATTAAATTCACCACTGAGTTTTATACTCAGCGTATCGGTGTTCCGATGCACAAGTTATAGATAATGTAGTAGCTTAGCCTCAGCAATTTACATCATAGCATATTAGCTTATTAAGGGTATAATATATATACTTTAGAGTGTTAGAATTGGTACTTATGTGCCTAGATGGTAATGGACCCATATAATGTAAATGATACACATATGTTTTGAGTCTCATGGTTAGTGTGACTAGAGTAAATATATATCTAAGTACTTTAATTTCATGATTGTGTTTATTATTGAAAAAGTGGCTCTAAGACCCTATGTTGTCCGAGTGACTATAACAGTTTGAATGATTATAGGACCAGAAGGGTCTAGGAGTTGTGAAAAGTGAATATGATGATTTGAGAAGTGTCTTTCACATGTTAAATTTTTTTGTTTTTAACCCGAGTAGCTATTTTGCTACCTAAATTTCTATAAAATGGATAATAGATGTAAAATATGTTTTTATCAGTCAAATATAGCTAGTATTGAAGGGTCATATAAGAATAGTATGGAAACTTGGATAAATGAAGTAAATGATATTATAAGAGTTAAATGAATACAGCCTAGGGAAATGGATAGATAGGTGACCAGTGGGAAGTAGCATTCCTTATTAGGTTCCTTCGAGAATAGGCATAGGGTGTTACATTTGGTGGCATTTAAGTGGGTTTAGGCATTCCTAGGCTTATTATACATGAGTGCCAATGTCTAAGATTCTATATTTCTAATACAGCTACACTACATGAGGCTAATAGGTTATTTTCTATATGTAGTGATTCAAGATGAGTGAATAGACCCCAACTGATTGAGGAGAAGAAGTGGCCAGTCATGCTCCCACCACAAATCCATAGACTTGAGGTGAGTGCAGCCACTCTGGAGCCTTGTGATGCTGCATACCAACCATAGCCATAGCCATAGCCTCAGACTCAAGCTTTCCCAACCCATCTATAATAGATAGGAGATTTGTTGTGGCATACTTCTACAGTAACTCCACCACCTCTACCAGCTCTAGTATCACCTCCTCTACCTCTAGCTATAGTACATAAGACTTACTTAGACAGGGTAAAGAAAATGGGAGAATTTTTTGTGACCAAAGAGGACAATGCTACTAGAGAAGAGTATTAGCTAGAGAGGACACTCAGAATATTAAAGTAGTTAAAATGTACAGAAGAGGAAAGTTTGAAGTGTGCCACTTCACTCTTCCAGAAGAAAGCTTACCTTTTGGGAGATACCACAAAAAGGAGGAAAGCTACAGTTGAGATAACTTGGGAGTATTTCCTGAAAGAGTTCAAAAAGAGGTATATACCAAAATCATATAAGGACAAGAAGAGACAAGAGTTTTTAGACCTAAAGCAAGGTAGGAGATCAATGTCTGAATATGAGATAGACTTTGCTTGGTTGAGCAAATACACAAAGGAATTCCTTCTTATAAAAGAAGAAAGGTGCAAAAGGTTTGAAAAGGGCCTCAATGTAGAGTTACGAATGTAAATAGCTACCATAAAGATTATAGAATTCTCAACATTAGTGGTAACAACCTAAGATATAGAAGAGATGGTGTAAAAAAAAGGGAGTTATTTTAGAAGAAGAGACCATTTATAGCAGGGCAGACTAGCTCAGCACCTAGGGCTAGTAAGAGAAAGAGAGAGTAACAATCCCAATTAGTGCAATAGACCTAGAGATAAACTCAGTCATAGAGGTCAGGTTAGGCTTTTGTATCTAAGCCTTAACTTCCTCAGTAGGCCTTTAATGCCCCTATATCAGCAGTAAAAAGTGTACCCTCGATTTGTGAGAATTGTAATAGAAGACATTGGGGGTAGTGCAAGTTAGCAAGAGTGAGAGAGTAATTTACATGTGAGGCTAAGGATAATTTCCAAAGAGACTATCCTTAGAGGTAGACTAAAGGTACATAGACATAAGTATTTGTAGCACCATAAAATAGAGTGCAGAGACAAAATAGAGCTTATTAGCTCAGCAGTAGCTAGAGAATAAGATCTAAAGCATGAGCTCCAGCACGACAATATGCCATTTGAGCTTACGAGGAAGTAGAGGCTCTAGATGTTATTATTGGTACATTTTATTTATTTAATGCACCTATATTGGCTTTATTAGATTGAGGATCATCCCACTCCTATATTTGCATTACACAAGCACGAGATAGAGGGTTAGAACTAGAGCTATAGACATAGATATTCAAGTCAGCAACCCAATTAGATAGAGTGTGATAGTGAATAAGATATATAGACACTGTCTTTTAGTAGTTTAAAATTAACTATTCCTTACAGACTTTATTGAACTTCCTTTTCATGAATTTGATATTATTTATGGGTATGGATTGGTTATTAGAACATCAAGCAATTATTGGTTGTAAATATAAAAGGCTTACCCTCAAGATAATAAAAGGACATGAAGTGATAGTTGTGGGTGAGAGAAAACCTCTATTTAATAGCATCTTTTTAGCTAATAAAGTTAGATGACTTATTTGTAAAAGATATAGAGCTTATTTAGCCCATATGGTTAACACCAGTAATTCCACACCTAGCCTTGATCAGATTTTTATAGTGTTAGAATTTTCTAATGTTTTCCCTAAATAGTTACCAGGATTAACTCAACAATGTGAGCTTGACTTTGAGATTGAAGTGTATCCCGGTACATCACCTGTATCTATCACTCCATATTGGATGGCACATGCAAAATTGAAGGAATTAAAGGTGCAGTTGTAGGAATTATTAGATAAAAGTTTCATTAGATCGAGTACTTCACTTTAAGGAGCACCTATGTTATTTGTAAAGAAGAAAGATGGGTTGCTTTAGTTATGCATTAACTATAGCCAATTGAATAAAGCAATAGTAAAGAATAAATTTCCATTACCCAAAATTGATAATCTCTTAGATCAACTCAAAAGTGCCATTGTCTTTTCTAAGATAGACTTGAGATTAGGGTACCAACAGTTGCGGATTAAAGAGTCGGATATTTTTAAAAATACTTTTAGAACTAGATATAAGCATTATGAGTTCCTAGTGATGCCCTTTAAACTCAGTAATGCCCTAGCAACCTTTACAGACCTGATGAACAGGATCTTTAAACCATATTTGGACTAATTTATAGTGGTGTTTATTAATGACATACTGGTCTATTATAAGACTCGAGATGAGTATGAGCAATATTTTAGAATTGTGTTATAGACTTTTAGAGAGAAACAACTATACACTAAATTGAGTAAATATGAGTTTTGGCTGAATGAAGTAACTTTTCTAAGGCATATTATTTCAACTAAAGGCATCAGAGTTGATCCTAGCAAGGTTAAAGTTGTGTTAGAACAGAAACCTCCTAGGAATATGACTGGGATATAAAGCTTCTTTAGGATTGGCTGGATACTACAAAAGGTTTTTGAAGGGTTTTTAAATGATTGTAGCTTTATTAACTCAGCTATTGAGGAAAGATGCAAGATTTGAATGGGATGATAAATGTCAAGGGAGCTTTGATAAATTAAAGGCAATATTGATAAAGGCCCTGATCCTTACTTAATATGAACATGGGAAAGATTTTATCATTTATAGTGATCACATAATAGATTGGGGCATATATTGATGCAAGAAGGTAAAGTGATAGCTTATGCCTCTAGAAAATTAAAGACACATGAGAAAAATGATCCTACTCATAACTTAGAGTTAGTTGCCATTGTCTTTGCACTAAAAATTTAGAGACATTACTTATATAGTGAGAGGTGCTACACTTATAAGGATCATAATAGCCTAAAATATCTCCTTATATAGAAAGAGTTAAATTTGAGGCAGCAACATTGGTTGGAGTTGATAAAGGATTACGACGACTTGATAGATTATCATCCAAGAAAGGCAAATGTAGTTATAGATGCACTAAGTTAAAACTTCATGGCTTTTATAAAAAAGCAATGAATGTTAGAATGGAGTACATAGAGAAGGATGTTATCTTATATAAACTACAAATTAAGCCTAATTTCAAGCAGCAAATAAAAGAGGCATAGACATGAGATGAAAAACTTGTACAAACCATAAGTAAAGTCAAAGAGGGGAAGGCTATTGAGTTTGAAATAGGACAAGATGGATGGTTGTATTATCATGGTAGGTTATGTGTGTTTGATATAGATGAGCCAAGAATGCGGATTTTGAAGGAGGCATATGATCTTTCATATTCTATGCACCCTGGAAGCATAAAAATGTACTTGGATTTAAAATCACAGTACTAGTGGCTAGGAATGAATTTTGATAGAGCAGAGCATATGGCTAAATATTTAACATGTCAACAGGTGAAGCTGAACATCAAGTTCCTTCTAGATTACTACATCTAATAGAAATACTAGAATAGAAATGGGAGAAAGTCACTATACACTTTGTGATAGGACTACCAATGACTAAAAGCAAGTGTGATGTTGTATGGGTAATTATAGATAGACTAACTAAGGTAGCTCATTTTATCCTTATGAGGATAGACTATTCTCTGGATAAACTGGCATGACTGTACATTGATGAAATTATGAGACTATATGTAGTGCTAGTAGCAATTATTTCTGATCAAGATCCTTTGTTTACCTCTAAATATTGGAAAAAGTTACATGAAGCTCTTGGTACTTGATTAACATATAGTACAACCTTTTATCCTTAGATAGATGGGCAGTCAAAATAGGTGATATATGTACTGAAAGATATGTTATGCAATTGTACTATAGAGTTTAAAGGGAGTTAGGATTGGTATTTGTCCTTAATTGATTTTACATGCAATAATAGCCATCAAGTCAGCTTAGGAATGGCACTTTATGAGCCATTGTATGGTAGAAGATACAAAACTCCTCTTTGCTGGAGCAAAGTAGGTGAAAGTAAGATTATGGAACCTAATTTGATCAAAGATGCTAAAGATAAGGTCAAGATCATAAGAAAGATTAAAAGCTGCCACAGACCATTAGAAATCGTATGCTAATCTAAAATAGAGGGATATTAAATATGAAGTGGGCAAAATAGTATTCTTGAAAGTATAATCATGGAAAAAGATACTCAAGTTTGGCAAGAAAGAAAAGCATAGTCCTAGATTCATTAGTCCCTATGAGATTATAAAACATGCAGGACCATTGGCATACATGCTAGCTTTACCACTAGAACTATAATAGATTCACAATGTATTCCATGTTTCGATGCTGAGACAATATAGGTATGATCTATCACATGTGATACTTGTAAAAGATATTCAAGTGCAACTAGGTTTAACTTATGAGGAAGAACTAGTATAGATTCTATCTAAAGTGGTTAAGAAATTGAGGAATAAAGCTATACCATTAGTCAAAGTGCTATGGAAACATCACAATACAAAAAAAAAGCTACGTGGGAAATCGAGGAGCAAATGAAGGCTCAGTACCCTCACCTAATTTCATCAAGTAATTTCAAGGATGAAATTACATAAAGGGGAAAGAATTGTAACACATATAAAATGAGGTTTTATGAATAGTGCATAAAAAGCTTGAATAGGGCTCCTAAAGAGCTGAGACACCTTAGTAAGGCTAAGAAGGCAGTGTACTAGTTATTAAACTTTGATGGTCTAGAAAATGAGGAAAATGAAATAATTTATAACTTTAAGAAAATCAAAAAAATTCATTCTAGGCAGTAAACTAGTGAATAATGGCCTTAAATGAACTTGTGTTGGGAATGACCTGAGCTGTTTTCAGATAGACCTAGAAATAGCATATCCTAAAGGTCAAAAATTCCAATCTACATATTGGTGAAAGAATTTTAATTTTCGAAGGTCATGTAATAAGTTTTAAAATTTTCTTATTATAATAAGTGAATAGTAAACCCACTTGCCTTTGGAGTTTGCACTTGGAATTTTACAAGCCCCTTAATAGGAATAATGAGGATTTTTGGCATTGAAATATTATTTTTGAAAGTCCAGAAAAATTATTAAAATTTTTTGAAGTTTAAGATGAAATTAGAATTATTTGGGGCATTAGATCACCATGTGTAACGATCTAACCGTGCAACCCATTTAATATATATACTGTTACACATGTGGGAGGGCCACATGTGCAAAAAGGTTGTCATCAACCTCCTCCTCTAAACCACTAAGCTGATGCCACCTATACCATTTCCTCCTCCCTTTTTCTTCACCCTAAATCACACCCAAACTATAATGACATGAAAATCCTAACTCTCGTGAATCATACTTTTTAGGGTGAATAGTGCTTCTTAAAACTCAAGTCACACTGAGTGTACCTATAAAGAGTATTAATTATGAGAGAAATTTGGGCAAAGTTTTAAGCTAATCCAAAGTCATTTGGATGGTTAAAAATGCTAAAGAAGATTTTATGGAAATGTCTTATGAATAGTGCTACAAGTAAAGCTGAACTATAAAATAATTCAAAAGTTGCTCAAAATAAACTAAAAATATTACAATCTAATACTTAAATATTTTGAATTGACAATTGGCTTTAGAATTGGAATTTTTAGATATCGAGACGTATTTTAACCGAGTTTTTGGCTAAGGAAAAATATTGATTTTTTTTATTCGTCTTTTGAGCCCGATTCTTTAGGTGTCTATGGGATTTGTATTTACCAAATTTTTAAAACCTATTTTGAGGAATTTTGATCATTTTAGAGGGGAGAAAAAATTATGGAAACAAAATAAAATAAATTTAAAAAAAACTATAAAAACCTAAATTCTTTTCCCTCTACCCATTCCTTCCATTTCCCTATCTCTTTTCCCTCAAATTGCCGACACCTCTCTCTCTCCCTTTTCTTGTCTTTTTTCTTCTTTCTCCTCTACACCCACTCTAAAAAATGGTTTTCAAGAGGTAGAATGTCCTGAGATAGAACTGTAAATAGCAAGATCACCTCATTTGGTGGAGAATCTCGAGAGGAATTGAGATTTCATTCCTAAGGTGAATAGTAACCAAGTCATAATTGGTAATTTTCTTTTTATTTGGATATTTTTCCTAGGTACCTTGTGTAACTACTCAAAAATACTGACTCTCATGAATAGTACTTCCTCAGATGAATAGTGCTTCTCAAAAATTAAGTTGCATTAAGCGTACCAATGGGGAGTATTAATTATGAGAGAATTTTGAAAAAAGTTTGAAGCTAATCCAAAGTCAATTAGATGGTTAAAAATGCTAAATAAGATTTTATGATAGCGTCCTAAGAATAATGCCAAAGGCAATGTTGAAACATAAAATAAATTAAAAGTTGCTCAAAATAATATCAAAATGTTATGACCTAATACTCAAATATTTTTAATAGTCCATTGGCTTTGGAATTGAAAATTTTCAAGATCGAAAAGTATTTTTACTAAATTTTTTGGAAATAAAATGCATTAATGTTTTGGGTTTTGCTCATTTTTTGAGCTCAATATTTTGGGACAATTTAGGACCTTAATTTATCTAATTTTAGGGATAGGAATGAGGGAATTTTGACAATCCTACGAGGTATAAAAATTTTACAAAAGAGAGAAAACTTCATTTTTCGAAAACTAAAAATAGGAAAGGAAAATTTATTTCCCTCATTTTCCCTTCCCTCTACCCTTTCCTTTTCCTTCCTCTTCCTTCAAAAGCTGAGAGCCGCTCTCTCCTTGTAGACACTAGGTTTTTAGGGCTTCTATGTTCAGTTTACCTAATGATAATGAAAAGGGGAAAATCCTAATAAATAAAGTTCTAACATCCAATTCGAAGATCTCAAAGTTTTCTTTAAAAATTTTCCTTTAAGTCCTTGCTCGACCCAAAAAATCTTGCGATGTGACTCAAAACATGAGAAAAATAGGCATATATGGTGGGTTGAGGGCTCGAGCCTAATACTTAACACTGATGCCCAAGGGGTGGTGCGAGGGGCGAATGCCTCCAGGTGGTGTGAATTAAAAAAAAAAAGTCAAAACGACCATTTTCCTAGAGAAAATGGTCGTTTTGATTGCCAAAATAGCCGTTTTGACTGTTTTGGCCAAAATGGGCCTTTTTCTGCAAGGAAACAACCATTCCTAGGCCATAACTGCCAAAATGGTCGTTTTAACTATTTTGGCCAAAATGGCTGTTTTGAGCCGAAAACGGCTATTTTCATCCAAAAATAGCCAATTTCAGCCTCAAAAAGCATGTATAAAAGCCAAATGGGTCATTTTGAGGAATGGTTGGTAATTTTAAAGAGAGAGAAAATACACAAAAAAAACTATTTCAACACCATTTTTTGGATTTTCTAAAGATTCAAGCATGATTTTTCTGATCCAGTCGAGATCTTTTTTGAAGGCAAATATATTCGGTGTTTTAACTGACCCATTTTTCTACTATTTTCATTTTTCTTTCCATTTTATCCATCTACCAGTTAGATGTAATAATTTATTTGGGCAATATTTTTAAATTTGTATGACTGCTTATTTTTATTTTATTTCTGTCTGCCCGTCTATTTTTACTTCGCATCCAAAAATATTATTTTTGTCATTTTTACTGCTTTCATTTTTCTTTTTGCTTTATCCATCTACCAATTAAATGTGATAATTTATTTATGCAATATTTTTTATATTAATTTATTTATGCAATATTTTTTATATTTTTTTATATATTTGTGAGACTGCTCATTTTTATTTCTGTATATCTATTTTTACTTTGCATACTGGCTAATATATTATTTCTATTATTATGATGCGAGTTGTTTGATTATTTGGGATTTAACTGTTTTATTTTTGGCCATCTCAGTAAATCCTAGTGAAGTAATTTTTTAACAACCCATTATTTTCTGCTGTTTATTTTATTCTGTGTTTTGTGTATTTTTCTACTGATTTCTTTTATTATTGCCTAGTATTTTGTTAGATTGTATTTTAGGTGTCCGAAAATGTAATATTATTTTTTATTATTTATTCAGTTAGGATGTATTTTAGGTAATTGCCATGTATTATATTTTTATTATTGAATTATTTCCCTGTATATTTCGTGAATGCTGTAAT
>CANXYI011132776.1:0-10879 GCA_948208565.1 Hura crepitans | reverse complement strand
CATTATACAGTTATACATAGGTACTCATGCATAGTTAAAAAGGGAAAGGTTAATGTCAGGTTAAGAAATGCTTAGTCATTTTAGATGTAAATGTGGTTGTGTTAAGCCTAATGCAAAGTAAAGTATAGGCATAGATAATGTAGATTATAATGTATAAAAATGATGATTAATAGTGTATGGCTTAGCATCTATGTATGCTTATATATGTTGAGATGGTTGTAATGTGAACTAATTAATTTGATGTGTCTGATTGAGTCTATAAATGATCAAGAAGATCTAGAGACATGTATTGAGTATGAGAAAATTTTTTAGAAGTGTATTTTATGCAGGTTTAAAATTTTTTATTTTCCCCCGGACAGCCGTTATGCTATCAGATTTTTGCTAAAACATAACCTGTAATAGATTTTGCCATAAGAAACTCATAAGCACATTGGATAAATTTAGTTTACATGTTTTTAAGAAGGGTTTTAAGAAGATAATGGGTTTATAAGGAAAGGCATAAGATAAAGTATCCTTATGTCATCTCTTATTTGGGGTCTAAAAGTTGACCAGGTAAAGGGTGTCACAACTTATGTTATATGCAATAAGATATAATAAAAAAGTATGCAGGTATACAATTTCCATAACATGCATTGCTCATTCATATACCATTAATTATGTCATTATACATGTCCTTATATTGATTTATATGTTTGAGTTTTTGTTAAGATATATATTACTTATTAAACTTGTTAATTTTGCCCATATACATAAGATATGCTCCCAAACTATATAACATGAATTGTTGACCACAAAGGTCTATTATTGACACAAAGGTCTAATACATTGACCATAAAGGTCTAGCCTATAGGTAAATATGTTGACCTATAAGTCTGGCCTGAAGGCAAACACATTGACATGTAGGTTTGGCCCAAAGGAAAATATGTTGACCCGAAAGTCTTAACAATACCAAAGTACCCTGGCAACTACTAATCCCCCTAGTTAACTAGTTAACCTATCTAATTTAGGTTGTCTACCTATATGGGCCATTACCAATTTGTATTTGGTTTCTTCTTTTTAAGTAGTTTTCAAGACCATCTAACCTTTTACCAAAAATTCTTATTCCATATTCACAAGTTTACATATACTCTACCTCAACTTGGATGTTTTGGCTTATTCATAACTGACACCTCAACTAGCACTAAGTCCTTACATAAGCACTTATTTTAATCCCTTTGACTTCTAAATTAATTATAAGTTATATCTATAATTTAGCAAGATATCCATAGTCAGTTCACACAATTCATGCATTAATAAAACTTAGAAATCCTTTATTTCAAAAAAATAAAGAAACTTATACACTTAAGCTACCTCATTGGAACAATTAATAAACATTTCCAATTCATACTTAATGTCTAGGATATAATATTCTATATAGATATCATACTTTAATGATTAAATTTAAGCTTGATTAGACTTGGATATACTCACAATTTTAAGCCCTAAAATCTTATTAATCTTTTTTGAATTTTCGATATCTTCCATTACCCACGTAGAACATTTTTTTATTGGTATTCTTCGAAAACCCCAATTTAATATCACATCTTCTTTCTTCATATGATAACCTCTATCTTCTTCAATTGAATTCTATCTCCTTCTTCTTATAACAAATTGAGGCATTATAGATAGCATCAAAACACTTAGTTCACTCTTAAATTTAACAAATTGAGAACTTTTCCTCTTTCATCAAACCATGCCTTTAACACTTCCTTATTGATCAAAATTTTTTCGTAACTTTAGCAAATAATCACCATATCAAAGAAAACTAAAATCAATACACTTCTTCAGTCTTTAAGGCCATCACATAAATAATTCATACATTAAATCCACAAGAGTATATATATTTCAAATTGCACATAATACTTTATCATACCCAACCTCAAATTATTCATGGATGTACATTCCCTTTAGTCCAAAAATACTCCTGATTCTATAAAATTAAGCTTCTATAAAACTTAATTAATTCAATTCCATCATTGTAAAACTCTCCTATTAGCCCTAATTGTCTTGGATTTTTTTCTTCCTTTCAAATTCCTTTCAAAATATAATGCTTAAACAAATGTTGCACCATTAATTACCTATAATTTAACTCAAGGACTAAGAATAACACAATTAAATAGATCTAGAATAATTTTCTTACCTTTCTAAAATGGAAATTACTCTGGCCACTTTTAGATAATAATTCGTACATTAAGTTCTCTTCAAAATTCATTTCATGCCAATCAAAATTTTTCCTTTATGCTGTAGTTGAAATTTTGTGTTGCATTGTTTTCTTAATAGCAGTTTCTTTGAATCCTTTGAGTAGTTGACTTTAGCGTAGGACATGGGGGTCATTATTAGGATTGAAATTAAAAAAAATATATAGCCATCTTCTACATTAGTAATGAAAAGTAGATAGTTATTCTAGCTAAAGCCTAACATCTCTAGTTTAGCTAAGTGGATAGAGCCTATATTATTAGTGCTTAGGCATACTGAGGGGCAAAGAGCATAAATAAACATAGTGGTTACTTAGCAAACTTCAAGGAGAATGATGTATAGGTAGAAGGCTAGAGTGAAAGTGATGGAGCAAGAACTTGAGTTTGTACTATGGTGGAAAATGGTGGTTAGGATGGTCAGGCAGTAGAAAGGAGGAAAAATAAATAAAATGAGGTTTAAGCTTTGATAGGCATCCCTTTTGTACACATACACACTTGTTCATTTCCACCCAATTAAAATCCACCAGATTTCATTTTCTTTTAAAAATTCCCTTAATATCTAAAAATTCCAATTCTTGTTTCATAATCCTTCTCAAAATATTTAGATATCAAGTCTTGGAATTCCCACATCCATCTGAGCAAAATCACTAGAAATCTTTCTTTAACTTAAAAAATATTACTCTACTGTAAAATCTGCATTTCTAATTTTACTCTTTTCATGACTTCATATTCAATCAAAATGTTATCCATAATTGTAATGCCCATGTTTTGAGGCTTCATAAATAGTGCCACTAGATTTGGGAAGTGTTCCCAGGGTGCCAAGTCACTTGCACGAGAATCGAGGTAGTGGCACTAGTCATGAAACTTCGAGGGGCTTTTAATTGATGAAAAAAGTAAAATTTAAAAATTAAGTGGAACGAATAATTCATTTCGAGTAGTAAACTATTAATTAGTGCAATAAAATTTAGGTGAGCTGAGAATGACCCAGGATGTGCTCGAATAGACCCTAAAGTATCAGACACTATAGCTCAAACATTCCACTGAGTCCTTTGGTGAAAGAATTTTTGATTTCTAAGGTCCTTAGCAAATTCTCACAATTTTCAAGGTTGTTACACAAATTGAGGTAGTTTGAAAACTATCATATCGATGGATTTTGGCTGAAAAAAATTATGAGCATGTAGAGGGGTTTAAATTATGAATTTTAAAACAAATGATTTAATTTTTTTTGGTCTATATGAATTTTAGTAAATTTTTAAAGTTTTGCCAAAAAATTGAGCTGATTTAGGATGGTTCAGGTGGTTACGGGACCTACTCGTACTAAGCTAGCTAGCCTAGGGGCCATGACAAGTGGTAACTTGCTTTGACAAGTGGAAAAATCCACTCATAAAAGAGAAAACATTTTCTTCCCTTTTACAGCTAGAATCGACACCAGCCTTAGGGAAGATCTCCATTTTCATCATCTTCCTTAGCTTGTTGTAGAATACTACCATAACAAAAAATCAATCTTATGTGTTAGGGAAATTCCAAAAAAATAATAGAGGCAAAAGAAGCTATCATGAATAAATTAAAAATCACCAAATGTCCATGGTTTAGGAATAGTCCAACAAGTGTAAAAGGTGAGCTTCCATGATTTTTTCTTAGATTTTCTTGGTTGTTCTTGGCTAGAGAAGGTTCCTTGTTATGTCTAACATCTTTAGGGATGTGTGTAGCTTTTTTTAAGGTGAATTGAGGAAGAAAAAAGCTTAAAGAAGGAGAAGAAAGGCTTTCGTGGTAGGTTGGAATTAAAGTATTTGCAAACTACAATTGTTTCTTCTTAATAAGTGAATTCTAGAATTTTCTTCATGCCACTTAACCTTTAGGGGGCTGGAAATGAGTCTTAAAATTATTTAATCTAGTGTTAGGTAATGGCACTTTAAAGCTTGAATGAAATTCCTTAGATATAATGAGTAAAATTACATTGAAATAGGTATTACTTAATGAAGGTTTTGGCTTATTATGTATAATTTCATTACTGGCTGAGAGGTTGAGTCCAAAAAGGTGGTATATTCATGGTGTTGGATGCCATTATCATACCTTAGCATTGAATTATAATGAACTTGTATGTAGATTGCTTATAAATGGCATGGTAGGCATAAAAGGAGTGAGCACCCAAGAGTGTTAATAAGTAATATGTGTATATGCATTGCTTGATTTTGGGAGAAAATGATGCTTATGGCCTTTAATAGATGTGTAGTTAGCTATCTTGGCATGGATTTTGGGAGTATGTTATAGGAAAAGATGGTTTGGCATGAGATAAGATTGAATAATGCATGAAGACATGAAAAATTAGGCATGACTAAGATATACACCAAGTTTGGATTATCTAAATTGGCATAAAAACATCCTTGTGAAAGCATAAATGTGTTGAGAACATGTGCAAGTAATTGAGTGTATAAAGAAATGTGGAAAAGTGCATGACTATGGCTTTTATATAAATGTACTTGAGAGTGTTGGCAAGGAATATGCCAAGTAATGTTTAGTGTTTTGTTTGAAATGAATAATTGCATTGTGGTTTGATATTATAGACTTGAAATGGCTACATTTATTTGGTTTGATTTGGCCTTGGATATGGAGTAATTATGTTGTACATGAATGCTTGATAATGAATTGAATGTGAATGGTTAATACTTGAACAAAAACTTAAGTTAAATGGTTTAAAATATAGTTTAGAGTAGACATGAAAGATACTTGTAAAATAAGCCTCTAAATATGCCTTTAAGGGCCATTACTTGTGATTGAATATGTTGGCCATAATGCCTATGTTTTGGCCTTCTAAATGGCCTAGTGATTGTATGGCTTAAGGCTTATGAACATTGTGGATTTGAGGTTGTAAATTACACTAAAAAATGTTGAGAAATTAACCTAGAAAAAGCTATTGAAGACTTGACGTAATGACCTATAACTATCCAGTTTGGCCATTACCTGAATCGAAAATACCACTAGATAAGAAATGGCAAATATTTGATAAATAGTTGGAATAAATTCAAGCATAATATACCTTAATTTTTGGTAATCCCAATACTTGAAAATATCTTGTAATCCCAATACTTGAAAATACCTTTGAGAATTTACTCGATACAACCTAATTATGGCCGTCCTAGATCAGGTTAAAATTAGACTATAAGATAAAATTTATAACTGTCTATTTTTTATTCTTAAATATTTTAAGAAGTTAACTTGTGAAGGAAAGAAAATAAATTGAATTACATAGCCCATTAGTTAAACACCCACTGGATAGGTTGACCAATCAACTTAGGAATTTTAGCAACTATTACACTTTTTACTTTTTCAACAGGGCCGGTATAGTGGCCTAGGTCCATATTGGGGCCATTGTACTAGTCTATTGGATAGGCAATTACCTACCTTTGACACCTAATACTAGTTACTTAATTTTATCGATGCAGCAGTGTGGGTTTTAGAGGGCCACCGTACTAGGCTGTTGGACAGATCAATCTACTAGGTAGACACAGTTTTGCCATCACTAATCTTCAAACAGGGCATGTATGGCAGCCAAGGTCTTGAAGGGCCATTGTACTAGTCTATTAAATAGACTAGTTTGTTATACAAACCACATCATTTATCTACACTTTGGGTGTTATGACTCAATCAGGCTGGTGTAATGGTCGAGGTCCAGAATGTGGATCACTGCACAATTTTTATTCCCTTTAGATCTAGTGTATGCTAGTGTCGTCTTTCTAGTTGGGCCAATTGAATTAATCAAAGAAACAACATATAAATTAAATCAGAGGTGATAAGTATTAAAATGTATAATTGGGCATGATTACCTGAATAATACTGCAGAATGTGTACCTTGGGATATTTTGGTAATTTTACATGTTTAGTACTCATTGGCTTGATTAGTAAAGATTATACATGCTATTTTTAATAATGATTTAAAACTATGATTTACTTAGTTTATAATGATTAAGTGAAGGATTTATGACTTCAACCAGTATAAGGGCACTTTGGTAATTTTGTATATGTAAAGTTACTACCTTGATAAATTAAATGACTTGAGTAACATATGTAGAAATAGCCTAGATTCATAATTTAGCTGAGTTTTAATTGACTACATGAGCTATAAATGGTTATGGACAAGTGCAAGGGTATTTTGGTCATTTGATCAAAATGTTTAAACACTGGTCAAATATTTGAATTAATTACTATTATCACTAATAATGGCAATTGTTAATAAGATATGGAATTTTAAGATATTATCTGAATAAATAGTCAATAAAGGTATACAAGGGTAGTATGGTCATTTTGATAAGTGTATTCTACTTATTGGCAAAATAACTTGAATGAATAATTGACGTTATCACCAAAGATATGCATGATAACTTATATGACATATTTTAAATGCTTGAATTCATCATTGAGTATTATATACTTAGCATACCTATTTCTATGCATAAGCATTCTGTGTCAGCAGACAGCCTCATAATGCATGGAGGTAAGTTTAGAGGACAAGTTATAAGGTTGTATATAGTTTTGCACTCATGTACATAGGTGGGGAATACGTACCATATAAAAGGTTTTGTTTATAGTGCGATCTATGTTTTGTAATTAGTGTGTTATTAAGCTATATTTGAAGGTGTGATTGCATGTACTTGATGATATAATATGTGAGCCTAAGGCTCTAGCATATGTTTAGCTGATTGTCGCTTGAGGCTTGTGTTGTTGCTGATAGAATGATGATGTGAGGTTGATACCAGAGGGGATTAGAAGGGTCCAGTAGATATGGAATAAGTTATTGAAGTGTTTTATAGGTGTTTAATTTTTGGATAGTGACCTGGGCAGCCGTTATGCAGTTGAATTTTTGGAAAAAAATCTAACTGACCTATAATTAGCCAATATTGGTATGAATGATATGGTATGATGCTAAGTAATGGATAAGATAAGATAGGAATAAATTTTGAGTTAGATAGAAGTAAATATTCAAGAATAAGTAAAAGTTAACTGAATAAACTTGGGAGAAATTTCAAGATGGGTGACCTAGCAGGAAGTGCACTTCTTATTGGGTTTTCTTTAGGAATCCTATAGAGGGTGTCACATTTAATGGTATCAAAGAATAGGTTTAATGTTCCTAGGTAGTGTACATGAGTGCAATTGTATATGGTTACATTCCTTTAAACTGTCACATTGCACAAGACTAATAGGTAAGTCTTTTTGTAATAAAGACATAGTTGATCAGGTACTTGAAGGAGGGGTTAAGGAAGTGGCTTGTTTTGCAACAATAATTGTACAGGGGGTAGGCAAGGCATCAGTACCTGACCCCAGAGATGTTGCACAGTAGTCATAGCCACAAGTGCCTAGCTAACAACAGGTAGAAGTACCTCCTATTCTGGTATAGTAGGAAGTTTTTTTGCTTAGACATACTACCACTGCTGCTAATCGACATCCACTATCAGCTCTAACCATAGAAAAATTTGTTTAGAAAGTATGAAGAAAATTAGAGATGTTGACTACCTAGGGAGGAAGGAGGATGATACTACTAGTGTTGAATATTGGCTAGATAGGACATTTAAAATCTTAAAACAGTTGACTTGTATAGAAGAAGAGAAATGTAAGAGATTTCTAATGGGGTTGAATGTATGAATTGAGAATATAGATAGTAAACCCTATAGAGAGAATGATTTTGAAGTACTAGTGGTAGCTGCATATGGCATGGAAGAAATAATGCAAGAAAAGAGATGGACAGTCTCCGTCTCTATCTAGGCCCCAGTCTTAGTTAGGGTATTAAAGGCAAAGAGAGACACAGTCCTATATTTTGGTATAAGTTTCCACAAGTAAACCTTGATTGCTTTCTTGAGCTAATAGTGCTTTTGGCATGTGGATGATAGAAATGGATCCCCTGACATTTAATACTTGTTAAAAGAGACATCGGGGGTAGTATGGATTCGTTAGAAGAGGAGCGTGTCCTCTAGTGATACATGAATAACAATTTTCTACTGATCTAATTGATTTACTACTCAATGAGTTGCTATGATACTAGTAATGGATTGGCTATAGACTTAAGAAATTGATCCTCCAGACTGTCGAGGAACAATTATTGATAGTGGATGGAGAGAGAATTTTCTTTGTTCTAAACAATCTTATCTCTACTGTCACAGTCAAAAACTTCTTCGAAAGGGGTATGGAGCATATTTTGTGTATGCCATTAATGTGAATACTCCTAGCTCCAATCTTGAACCCATCTCTATTGTTTTTGAAACTTTTTATGAAAGTTCTGATGAGTTATCAAGGGTACCACCTTAGAGAGAACTTGACTTTGAAATCGAGGTATATCCTAGTACAACTCTAATATCCACTGCTCCTTATCAAACATCACCTGCTAAACTAAAGGAACTAAAAGTACAACTACAAAATCTATTAGACAAGGGTTTTATCAGACCTAATGTATCCCCTTGGGAAGCACCTGCACTATTTGTAAAGAAGAAAGATAGGTTGCTCAAGTTATGTATTGATTACAGGCAGCTAAATAGGATGACTATGAAAAATAAGTATCCGTTGCCTAGAATATATGATCTTTTGATTAGTTAAGAGGTGTGGGTGTTTTTCAAAGATTGATATGAGATCTGGATACCATCAACTAAGTATTAAGGATGTTGACATTTCTAAAACAACTTTATAACCTGATGCAGGCACTATGAATTCTTCGTGATGCCATTTGGGCTCATCAATGCACTAGCAGCTTTTTATGAATCTCATGAACAACCACACAGGGTTATGTTATAGACTCTAAGAGAGAAATAACTATATGCCAAGCTTAGTAAATGTGAGTTTTGGTTAAGTGAAGTTACATTTCTAAGGCATATAAGTTTAGAAGAAGGGATCAGAGTTGACCCTAGTAAAAGGAAGGTAGTGTTAGAATAGGAACCACCTAAGAAGATGACGATGATAAGAAGTTTTCAGAGATTAGCTGGATATCACAAGAGATTTATGGAAGGGTTTTCTATTATTGCTACTCCTTTGACCAGGTGAATCCTAAAAAATGTGAGATCTGAGTGGGATGATAAGTGTTAAGCCAATTTTGAAAAAAATTAAAGAAGATATTGATAGAAGTTCCTATCCTAATTCAACCTGAGCAAGGTAAGGATTTCACAGTGTATAGAGATGTTTCATTGAATGGCTTGGGTTTTATGATAATGCAAGATGAAAAAGTAGTAGCTTATGCTTCAAGATAGTTGAAGCTACATAAGAGGAATCATCCTACTCATGACTTGGAGCTAGCTGCTATTGTTTTTGCTTTGAAAATTTTGAGGCCTTATTTGTATAAAGAGAAATGCTACATTTACACAGATCATAAAAGTCTAAAAGACCTCTTTACCTAAAAGGAATTGAACTTGAGATAGAGAAGGTGGTTATAATTAATAAAGGATTATGACTATCTGATTGATTACCACCTAGGGAATGCAAACATGGTGGCAAATGCTTTGAGTAGGAAGTTCATGATGACTTTGAAAACCATGAATGTCAAGTTGCAATATACATCATAGAATGCTATTTTGGCTAAGTTATAGGTGCAACTAGATTTTAGATTGTAGATTAAGAAAACTATAATGAAAAATGAACAGCTAGTTTAGATGGCAAGTAAAGCTAAGGAGGGGAAGGCTATAGGGTTTTAGTTGATAGAAAAAAGATGTCTGTATTATCATAATAGGTTATATGTACATGGTACAGATGACCCGAGGTTACAGATACTAAAGTCAGCATATGAAGCTCCTTACTCTATGCAATCTAGGAACATAAAGATGTATTTAGACTTGAAGTCTCATTATTGGTGGCCTAGTATGGAAAGAGACATGACAAAGTATGTTGCAAGGTGTCTGATATGTCAACAGGTGAAAGTTGAACACCAAGTTCTTTCTAGATTGCTACATCCTACAACAATACTAGAATGAAAGTGGGAAAATGTGACTATGGATTGTGTGATAGGTCTACCTATGACTAGAGGTAAATGTGATGTTGTATGGGTGATTATTGATAGATGATAAAGACAACTCACTGTATTCCAGTCAGAATGGACTACTCATTAGAGAAGCTGGCAAATTATATGTTGATGAGATAATCATACTTCATGGTGTGCTAGTAACCATTATTTCTATCATAGATCCTTACTTTATTTCTAAATTTTGGAAGAAGCTATAAGGAGCATTAGGCACTAGACTAGCCTACAGTATAACTTTTCATCCTCAGACTGATAGATAGTTAGAGAGGGTGATATAGATACTTGAGTGTATGTTGTGAGCTTATGCTATTGAGTTTAAAGGTAGCTAGGATTAGTACCTATCTTTGGCAGAGTTTTCCTATTACAATAGTTATCTGTATAGCTTAGGAATGGCCCTATAGGAAGCATTGTATGGCAGAGGAACGTAGAACTTCTTAATGTCGGAGTGAAGTTGGGAAAAAAATTCTTAGTGTTAATGTGATCAGAAATGTAAAGGAAAAAGATGAAAGTAATCAGGGGAAGACTAAAAGCTACTGTTGATAGACATTAAAGTACAGTATGAGTTAAGCTACAAAAAGGAACTGGTCCAAAATTTGACTTGTGAAGGGAAGTAGTTGAGAAATAAATCCATCCTACTAGTTAAGGTGCTAGGAAG
>CANXYI011132558.1:0-10362 GCA_948208565.1 Hura crepitans | reverse complement strand
AATATGTAATAAAAAGCTAAAATGGTAATTTAATACACTATATGTAAATTGTGTATAAATGTGACACCCCCTACTGGATCCCTTAGGAAACGCCATAGGTGATCCATGCACTCCTAGGTCACTAATACGATACATATCAATTCCATTGCTTACATTAATTTAAATTTGTTTCTAAATTAACTAACCACTGGTTTTATATCTCATTATAGGTGTAATCATACAAAAATGGCAATTCCAGGTAGTTATAGGTCATTTCCAAAAACTTAGAAATTATGGCAGCATAATGGCTATCTAGGTTCTATCCCAAAATTTCAAAAAGCATGTTTAACACCTCTATAAACATTTTCATAACTCTTGGACCCATCTGGTCCCTTATTCTCAGCCTAACATCAATACCTATCACACAACAAATGCAAGCCTTAGGCCATAGATAAAAGCATACATATATAGAGCCTCAGGCTCACATCAACATCAAATATCATAGCTAAACAAACATTCACAAGAAAAACATATAGGGCTATTTTATTTACCTCAGCAATTTATGTTTACTTATATACATCACATATACAGAGCTTAAATACATGTTTTTACCTATTTCCCAAATAGGTATATGGATATCAAAATTGTCTAATAGTTACTTTATAATCCTTCATGGGTATCCTCTGAACTATTATCGACACCCCTCATAAGGCAAGATTCTGCTCTTGAGTGCCTATGCACCAAAATAGGTATGCTAAGTATATAAGATACTCAGTGGTGAACTTAAAGCATTTAAATCATGGCATTATATTATTTTCATACATGTGTAGTTTAATAACTGATTTTACCTTATTATGTAATTCAATTATACAACAAGGTGCCAAATTACTAAAATACCCCTAAGGTATTTATAAGTTATGAAATAACATTTTTTACTCGCTTAAATTATTTACAGTAGTTATTACATTCATAGCATGTATATTTGACATTAATCAATTTATTTGAAAACATATGTGTAAAATAACCAAAATGCCTTTTATGCCTATATTTCACCAATTTCTTAGAAAAAAAATTCATCCACTTATGCTTAATTTTTATCTTTCATCATTATTTTGCTTATTCAAATAATTTAATTCACTAACCAGACTAAGAAGACAACACTTAAAACACTGGATCTAGAAGGAAAATAAACTGGTGCAGTAGTCCCTAATCTAGACCTACATCACTGCATTTGCATGTTACCATAATAGAGATCAACCCATAGCCTCTCTAAACACAAGCAAAAAACATATGTTTGACATAATGGAGATCAGCCTATAGGCCTCCCTTACCACAAATAAAATCTCAACATCTGGGTGACATAATGGAGATCAGCCCATAGACCTTTCAGCCACTAATAAAACTACTACCTAAACATTAGACAATTAGTAGCTACAAAACCTTAAGTTGATTGGTCAACACATCCAGTGGGTGTCTAACTAATGGGCCAAGGAGCTCATTTTAAGTTCATTTATTAACCAAAAATGTTCTTATAATATTTATAGTCCAATAATAGACAGTTATAAATTTTATCTCACCATTTATTTTTTATCCAGTCTGGTATAGCCACATTTTTGCTCTACCAGGTAAAATCCCAAATTAATATTTATTTCTGGTATTACCAAAATTCAAGGTTTAATATGTTATGATTTATCATGGCATTAATATTGAAGAAGTGAACACTTTCTATCCAATGACATTTTAGGTTCAAGTAATGGTCAATTGGACAGTCACATGTCATTTCGACCACTTTTCAAGTCAAATTCTTAGACTATTTTAAGTCCAATTTTAACACAGACATTCATAAGTGCAAAACTAAACACATCTAGGCCAATTCTAAGGCCAACTAATAGGCACAATTGCCATTCATTCATATGTCTCAAATCAAGCCTAAAAAGGCACAAGAAAATATGTAATTACATAGCACATTTCAAGCCACTTTTTAAGTACTTGTTTTAGGTCATAGGTACATGTTTTAGTTCAACCTTTTTGGCCATTTCAAAGGCACATTCTTAAGGTGTATTTTATCTTATCAACATGTCATATACATTGTTTATTTTCATAGTCATTTTATGATAATTATTTAACCATTATAATTCACTTGCCATGCACTATAATAAGCTAAAATTTTATGCCATAATGCCATTAACATGCTCCTGGGTACCAAAGGAAAATGACCCAAAATTTCAGTCTTTTTTCACCTTAGATTAATATTCATCCATATAGATATGCCATAACTATAATTGCACACATACACATCAAAATTCAAGCAAATTCCCATATGTTACAAAAAGCATTACTCATAAAGATCACTCATGTTAGCCCTCGGGTACTATCATAAAAGCTACAATTCATTATGTTCTTTAATCACAGTTGCCATATTTCCTACTCTAGCATACCATGAGATCATTTATCCATATTCTAGTCATTGTACAACCAAGCCAAGCATCCGTAATCATCAAAATTAGTAAGCAAATAGAGCCAATTTCTCAAGTTCTTTTATTCATATCTCCCTAAATAACTAAGTTCTCACTTAATCAACACTACCATAGAGGAAATTACTTATAAACTTAACATTCTAGCCATCTCAAATCATCATTCATCATCCTAGGCACCTCAATGCATGAAAGAATGGCTTGAAGTTCACTTACTTATGAAAGAAGCCTTTTAATTCCCCAAGAACACTAATCTGGCCAGCTTCTATAGTGAGCTCCCTCTCCCTTCGTAGGCTTCAAGTTGCCCTGCAATGGCTATAAACACCTTACACATGATCACATAGATGTTAGGTAGGTTCTAGCATCAAATGGCAGCCAAAAACTAAAGGAAATGAGCAGAATCAGCTAAGACTCACCTCAAGGTCACTATTCTAGACTGCTCTGAACCAATCAACTTTGATGATTTTTATCTCCCAAATGAAAAATCCTTTCTGCTTAATTCTTTTTCCTTATGGTGTCTAACACAAAGAAGTGAATTTAGCAACTAGAATCACTTATTTTGGTGGTTAGATAAAAAGGTTATGGCCTTTCTCCTCCCCCTCTAGCATCGACAATAGCAAGGAAAAGGAGGAAGAAGCCTTTCTTCATTCCAAGTGGAAATCCACTTGTCAAGTGAAGTTTGCCACTTGGTAAGCCTCCTTGTCCACTTGGCATGAGGTAGGGCCCACTATGACATGTCAAGGGTAGTCCCAAAAGTCCTAAAGTATCTCAATTTTTTGGAAAACTTTGAAAATTCATAGTAATTCACTTGGACCTCAAAAAATTATGCCATTCATTTTAAATTTCATATTTTAATCCCCTCTATCTACTCATAAATTTTTGGGCCAAATTTCATCGTTAAGATAGTTTTCAAATTGCCTCAATTTGCATATCAATCTCAAAAATTTCAAGAATTTGCAAACGACCTCAAAATTCAAAAATTCTTTCACCAGTGGATCCAATGGAATTTTTGAGCTTTAAGGTTTGCTATTTTTGGGTCCGTCTAGGCACATCTCGAGTCAATCTCGACCCAAAATATTTTCATTGCATAGATGCATTCCTTAGTGCTTAAAATGAATTATTGGTTCTACTAAATTTTTAAATCTCAACTTTTTCATCAAGTTAAAGCCCCTCAAAGTTTCATGACTAGTGCCACTGCCTTGGCCATGTGCAAGTAACCCGACAACCTAGGCAAACTTTCTGGACCCTGTGCCACTGTTCATGAAGCCTCAAATCATGGGTATTACATTTCTTCCCCTCTTAAATACATTTCATCCTTAAAAATACCTTAAGAAAATAATTGCCAACTTTTGGCTTTCATAAACTCTTCTAGCTCCCAAGTAGCCTTTTTTATATTGTGATGCCTCTATAGCACATTAACTAGTGGTATGGATTTATTCCGCAATTGTTTCACCTCTTGAGCTAAAATCTAAATTGGTTCCTCTTTATAACTCAAATCAGGCTGCACCTCGATATCTGACATTAGAATCACATGTGAAGGATCTAATCTGTACCTCCTAAGCATGGAAACATGGAATACATCATGAATTTGCTATAACTTAGGGGGTAATGCCATCCTATACGCTAGAGGTTTGACCCTCTCGATAATCTCATGGGGCCCAATATTCATAGGACTCAGTTTCCCTTTTTTACTGAACCTCAATATTTTCTTCCAAGGAAAAACCTTTGGGAATACCTTATTACCAATAGCATATTCAATATCTTTCTGCTTCAGGTCAGCATAAGATTTTTATCTATCAACTGCTGCTTTTAGCCTTTCTCTAACTATTCTTACTTTCTCTTCTACATCTTGAATCAATTTCATGCCAATAATTTTTCTTTCCTTAACCTTACTCTAACATAAGGTAGTTCTGCATTATCTGCCATAGAGTGTCTTATATGGGGCCATTCCTAAACTAGACTAGTAGCTATTATTATAAGCAAACTCTATTAAAGATAAGTACTGATCCCAGCTACCTTTAAACTCAATAGCATAGCCTCACAGCATATCTTCTAGTATCTGTATCACCCTTTCTGACTATCCATCAATCTGAGGATGAAATGTTATGTTGTAAGCCAATCTAGTACTTAATGCCTCCTGTAACTTCCTCCAAAATCTAGAAGTAAAACATAGATCTCTTTCAGAAATGATAGTCACTAGCACACCATGTGACTTGACTATCTCATCCATATATAATTTAGCCAATCTTTTCAATGAGCAATCTATTTTAACAGGGATAAAATGTGTTATCTTAGTTAGTCTATCCACTATTGTCCACACAACATCCCACTTGCCTTTAGTTATAGGCAAGCCAATCACAAAATCCATATTAACTTTCTCCTATTCCATTCTAGTATTGCTATACGATGTAGCAAACTAGAAGGAACTTAATGCTCAGCTTTTACTTACCAACATGTCAAACACCTAGCAACTTATTTTGCTATATCTTTCTTCATACCAGGCCACCAATACTGAGATTTCAAACCCAAATACATCTTCATGCTCCCTAGATACATGAAATAAGGAGCTTCATGTGCCTATCTAAGTATCTATTATCTCAAGTCAACTGTATTACGTACACATAACCTATTCTGGTAGTACAGATACCCATCCTCTATTAACTTAAACCCTATGGCCTTCCCCTCTTTAGCTTTACTGATCATCTGAGCCATGTGTTCATCTATCACCTGATTCTCTCTAATTAGATGCCTAAAATCTAGCCTCATTTGTAATTCAGCCAATATAGCATTTTTTGAAGTATACTATAACCTGACTTTCATAGTTTTCATAACCATCATAAATTTTTTGCTTAAGGCATCAATCACAACATTTGCTTTTCATAGATGATAATCAATGATACAATCATAGTCTTTAATTAATTCTAACCACCTTCTCTGTCTTAGGTTTATTTCTTTTTGTGTAAGGAGGTATTTCAAGCTTTTATGATCTGTATATATATAACACTTCTCCCCATATAAATAATGCCTACAGATCTTCAAAGCTAACATTATGGTAGCTAGCTCTAGATCATACATGGGATAGTTTCTCTCATGTGGCTTTAATTGCCTAGAAGCATAAGCCACTACTTTTCCATTTTACGCTAATACACAACCTAAGCCATTTAATGCAGCATCACTATATATCACAAAATCCCTACCTTATTTAGGCTAAATCAAGATAGGAACCTCTGTCAACATCTTTTTCAACTTATCAAAACTAGATTGACACTGATCATCCTATAAAAACTTTACATTCTTTCTAATTAGTCTAGTCAAAGGAGTAGCAATGATAGAGAATCATTTTACAAACCTCCTATAGTAACCAGCTAATCCTAAAAAACTTCTCACCTCAGTGACATTCCTAGGTGGTTCCTATTCTAGCACTACTTTCACTTTGCTGAGATAAACTTTGATTCCCTTAGCTGAAACTATATGGCCTAAAAAAGTAACTTCCTTTAGCCAAAACTCACGCTTACTTAGTTTGGCAAACAACTGTCTCTCTCTCAAGGTATATAACACTACTTAAAGATACTATTCATGCTCTTCCTGGCTTCTAGAATACACTAGGATATCGTTTTATAAATACCACTATGAACTAATCAAAATAAGGCTAGAAAACTTTATTCATGAGATCCATGAAAGCTGCTAGAGCATTGGTGAGCCCAAATGGCATCACTAAAAACTCATAGTGCCTATATCGAGTTTTGATAGCTATTTTAGCTATGTCAGCTTCCTTAATCCTCAGCTGATGGTGTTAAGATCTCAAATCAATCTTAAAAAATACACCTGCTCCACTCAGCTTATCAAATATGTCATCTATTCTAGGCAATGGATACTTATTCTTTACAATCATACTATTCAGTTGCCTATAATCAATGCATAGCCTAAGCGACCCATCTTTATTCTTTACAAATAGTATAGGTGCTCCCCAGAGTGATACACTAGGTTAGATAAACCCTTTATCTAGTAGTTCTCCCAATTAAACCTTCAATTCTTTTTACTTGGTAAGTAACATTCTATAAGGAGCAATGGATATTAGAGTTGTACTAGGATATACCTCAATCTCAAAATCAAGCTCTCTTTGAGGTGGTAAACCTAACAACTCTTTAAGAAAGACATCAAGGAATTCAGATACAATAGGAATGTTCTCAAGCTTATAGTTAGAAACATTCATGTCAATAATATAGGCCAAGTTGCCTCACAGCCTTTTTGAAGGAGTTTTTATGCCTTAATAGCATAAATAAGATTATATGATAGATGTCTCTTAGTGTCAACTCTCACTGTCAATCCCTCTAGAGTCTTGAGGGTTAATTTCTTATGTCTATAGTCAATGATGACCTGATGATCAGTCAACCAGTCTATTCCTAAAATCACATCAAATTCATTCAAAGTTAATTCAATCAAGTCAAATGAGAAACTATATCCCTAAATCACTAAAAGACATTATTTATATATCTTGTTCACAATAACACTATGTCCTATAGGATTGCTAACTCTAATATCAATATCAACATTCTTAGGTTCTAATCCTCTATTTTGTGCTTGTTCAATGCATGTATAGGAATGTGTGGAACTAAGATCAATTAAAGCTAAAACTAGAACATCAAATAAATAAAATGTACCAGTAATAACATTTAGTGTTGTAGCCTCTTCCCTCGCTCTCATAGCATACTATCTCGCTAGAGAACGAGCTTCTAATCTAGCACCCTAGTTGGCACTAGGCTACTCACCTCTGTTCTAACTCTATCCTCTATTCTATGGTGTAACATTAGGAGTCTATGTCAAAGTACACTCCATTGGTCTCTGAAGATAATATTTTTTGTAGTGATCTCTAAAACCACATTGGAAACATGCGCCACGTAGACCTACTCTACACTACCCTCAATGCTTTCTCTAATAAATGGCACATATGGGAGGTCCATTTCTGTAACCCCCTATACTTGAAGTACTACTAGCCTAAGAAAGCAATCGAGGTCTAACAATTGAAGCTTGTTTTCACCTCTGGCTTTGTGCCTATCTCAACCCCTGATATCCTATCTGATATTGAGACTTAGGCTGAGACTATGTCTATGACTAGATCTCTCTCCTTTTCTTCCCATCTCTTAATACTGTACTAGACTGTCCCACCACAAATTGCCTTTTTTTTTAAAGGGTTCTCTATTTTCCTGTACCATTTCTTCCATATCATATGCTGCCAATACTAATATAGCAAAATCCCTCTCTTTAATATAGGATATCTATATCCTTAACTCCACATTCAATCTTACCAAAAATTTCTTGCATTTCTCCTCCTCATTAGGAATAAATTCCTCGACACATTTTAGGAGTCTAGTAAAATCCTTTTCATATTCTAACATTATTCTCCTTCCTTACTTCAAATTTAGAAATTCTTGTCTCTTTTTATTCTTATAAAAGTCAGGTATGTATCTCTTCCTGAACTTTTTTAGGAAAAATTCCTAGGTAAACTCTACCGATGCTTTTCTACTCTTTGTAGTATTCCACTAATTATTAGCTTCTTCTTATAGAAGATAAGTAGCACACTACAGATTCTCAGCCTCAGTATAACTTAACTGCTCTAAAACTCTAAAGGTTCTGTTTAGCTAGTATTCAGCTCTAGTAGCATCATCCTCTCTCTTTCATAGAAAATCAATAGCTCCTATCTTTCTTAACCTCTCTAAGGGAGTCTTCTGTGGAAAAGCTAGTGGTAGAGGTGGTACTAGTGTCGGAGGAGGTGGAGGTAGAGTAGCAATAGCAATAAAAGTTTGTCAGAGCAAATTTACTATCTGATGTAATAAGGCAGGTGATGTTTCAACCTACTGTTGACAAAGCCCTGGTGGTCAGGGCTGTTGTGTAGTGTCACTAAGTTTAGGTGTAAATTCATTGCCTCTCCCTAAATCATAATGGGTGTAATACTAGCCACCTCTTTAGGCCTTCCTTTAGGTGCTAGATTAACCATGTGCTTACTGCAAAAGAATAACTTATCAGCCTTAGACAATGTAACAATTCAAAGGAATTTGAAACTTGAACACTTGATATCTATGTACTCTACCGAGGAACATTGAACCTAGGCTCTGATACCACTAAATATGACACCCCCTACTAGATCCCTTAGGAAACCCCATAGGTGATACATACACTCTTAGGTCACTAGTACCATACATATCACTTCCATTACTTACAATAGTTTAACTTACTTTGTTTCAAATTCACTTCATATTGGTATTATATCTCATTCAAGGTGTAATCATAAAAAAATGCCAATTCCAAGTAATTACGGGTCATTTCCAAAAACATAGAAATTTTGACAGCATAATGGCTATCCGGGTTCTATCCCAAAATTTCCAATAGCCTATTTAACACTTCTATAAATATTTCACAACTCTTGGATCCATCTAGTCCCCCATTCTTAACCTAATGTCAATACCTATCATAGAACAAATGCATGCCTCAGGCCATAGATAAAAGCTTGCATATATAGAGCCTTAGGCTCACATCAACATCGAACATCATAGCTGAACATACATTCATAACAATAACATATAGGGCTATTTTATTTACCTCAACAATTTATGTTTACTTATATACATCACATATACAGAGCTTAAATACATGTTTTTGCCTAATTCCCACCTAAGTACATGGATATCAAAACTATACAACAATTACTTTATAATCTTTCACAGTTATCCTCTGAACTCTGATCAACACACTTCATGAGGTAAGATTCTGCTCGAGTACCTATACACCAAAATAGGTATGCTGAGTATACAAGATACTCGATGAACTTAAAGCATTTAAATCATGGCATTATATCATTTTCATACCTATGCAATTTAATAATTGATTTTTCCTTATTATGTAATTCAATTATACAACATGGTGCCAAATTACTAAAATACCCCTAAGGCATTTATAAGTCATATATTAACATTTTTTATTCACATAAATTATTTATAGTGGTTATTACATTCATAGCATACATATTTGAAATTAATCAATTTATTTGACAACATATGTGTAAAATGACCAAAATGCCTTTTTTGCTTGTATTTCACCAATTTCTTAAGAAAAAATCATCTAATTATTCCTAATTTTTTTCTTCTATGATTATTTTGCTTATTAACATAATTTAATTCACTAGCCTAACTTGAAAGATGACACTTAGAAACTCTAGATCTAGAGGGAAAATAAACTAGTGCAGTGGTCCCCATTTTTGACCTACACCGTTGTATCGGCATGTGTGCCATAATAAAGATTAGCCCGTAGCGTCTCCAAACATATATAAATAATATCTATGTCCATAGGCCTCCCCAGCCACAAATAAAATCTCAACATCTAGGTGACATAATGGAGATTAGCCCGTAAACCTCTCTAGCCACCAATAAAATTATTGCTTGAATATCAGACAACTAGTAGCTGCAAAACCCTAAGTTAACCAGTCAACCCAACTAGTGGGTATCTAATAATAGGCCAAGTAGCTCATTTTAAGTTCACTTATTAACCAAAAATGTTCTTATAATATTTGTAGTCCAATAACATATAGTTATAAATTTAATCTCACCATTTAATTTTTCAGCCAGTCTAATATAGCCACATTTTGGCTCCACCGCATAAAATCCCAGATTAATATTTAGTTCTGCTATTACAAATATTTAAGGTTTAATATGTTACTATTTATCATGGCATTAATACTTAAAAAGTTAACACTTTCTATCTAGTGACATTTTTAGTTCAAGTAATGGCCAATTGGATAGCTATATGTCATTTCGACCACTTTTCAAGTCAAATTTTAGGACTGTTTCAAGTTAACTTTTGACATAGTTTTATACATCTTTCTAAGCACATTCATAGGCCCAAAGCCAAACACATC
>CANXYI011132462.1:0-10556 GCA_948208565.1 Hura crepitans | reverse complement strand
CTCAATTGGCTATAAAACTTTGGGAATTCACCAAAATTTGCACAGACCTCGAAAAATTGTACTGTTTATTTTAAAATTCATATCTTAATCCCCTCTATGTGATCCTAAATTTTTGTGGATGAACTAAATCGATAGGATAGTTTTCAAATTGCCTCGATTTACGTGCACGCTTGAAAATTCACAAAATATTCCTTGGACCTCCAAAAATATTCATTCAAATTTTAAAAATCCTCACTTAGTGTCTCGAAGGCCCACGTAAAATTTCAGGTCAAAAGTCAACATTTGACACTATTCACTCGCTAGAATAAAATATTCCGAAAAAATATCAAATGGCCTCAGAAAATTATAATTCCTTCACCATCATACGTAGTGGAATTTTTGAGATTCAGGGTATGGTATTTTCGAGACCATCCGGGCGCATTCCCAGGTCTCAAACTGTCCCGACCCAAAAAAAATTTTATCTCCGTAAACAGTGGTTCTTAGCCTGAAATGAATTATTGGTTCTACTAAAATTTTTATTTCATTCGTTTTGATCAATTTTAGGCCACTCAAAGTTTCCTGGTCAATATGCCAGTCATCAGACTCAGAATGATGGCCTGCACCGCGGGGAACATCACTCGGGCCCGGATAACACTGTTCACATGATCCGAATTTTCGGGCGTTACAATGCTTAACAATCTAATATACTAGTTCAGACAGACCTATCCATAATAGTTTGACCATATTAAATGTAGAACAAGCTTAAGTCTACTCAAAAACTAAATTCTAAAAAGAACTTTAATTAAACCTATTATGATGAAAGGCTTATACGTCTTAATATGGTTAAGGGATTGCTTATTTTAAGTCTCATCATACAGGGTTGGTATGCTTTAGCATGCATATAGTATATTAATCACGTTAAAACATATGGTAATCACTAATTACATGATATAGCAATAGGCATTTTTATATTGGTTTTCTTTATTTTTGGACATTTATTCTAGCACCACCTTCTTACTTCATTGTTGCTTGTACTTCTTCCTAATCTAATTCTATGAAATCTAATTACATAAATTCTAATCAAGAAAAGATGAAGTTACATTTGAGCATAGTAAGATGAGAAAAGAAATACAACAAAATATAGGAGAAAGGCAGGGACATGCAGGCCCTATTTAACTAAAATCAAATCATGTATTTGAATAATCACATTGGTCATAAGCCTATTTTCTAGCATGCTAAACATATACCCTTACAAGCAATTCTAATTCATGTTCTATATAATTCAGTTTTACATAAAATCACAACTCTTGAACTTTATGCCTTTTTATGCAATTATAACTTTGATTTATTTTTTATTAATTTCTAATATGGAATTTAATATTTAATCACTAATATTCTTAAAATCTACATTTGATTAATTTTTATCCATGGAAATGTTTTCCATAGAACTCAAAAATTCCAATCTCATTAAATCATATAAATCGATTTTGCATATTACTTGGAATTTAATTATTGATCTAATTAGCAATTAATCATGTGATTACAATTATTTAATTACATTGAAAAAACATAGTTACATTATTATAGAATTAAAATCATCAATCCAGTTGATATTCTAACATTCAAAAATTGAAAGTGGTATTCTATGCTTAACTGAAAATAACTATGCATAATTCCAAAATAATTTTTTATCTATTTTAATGAATCAATTCCAGAAATTTTGGGATCAGTTATAATAACCATTTATAGCAAAATTGACTTAATTTATCAACAAAAATTAGCTTATATTCATTCCAACTTATAGCTAATTTAGTAGATAAAATAATTATTGATATGAATCTATATTGTCAAGAGCATGACTGTTAAATCGAATGTAATTAAAATTAACTCTAATTACTCTCAACTTTTAAAAATATTTCACAAAAATCTCATACTCATGAAATGAAAAATCTATAAATACAAGAAATTGAATAAAATTAAAGAAAATATCAAGAACCCCAATTAGGTTTTCATGGACATTAAAAATCAATTATGCTCTTTAGATTTCTTTTGATTCCTTCCAACTTCCAAATAATTTTCTTCCTATCCAAAATTAAAATCAATATTTTAATTCATTTATTTGATGATTACTTTAACTAAAAAAACTAATTAAAACTAGCAAGATTGAATAGAAAATCAAAACCGACTATACCATGCCAAAAACAGTAAAATCAATTTTTAATCATACAAAATCAACATTTTTTAAATTGAATAAAATTATATTTTGACCCAACTAAATTATAAATAAACACTTTAATTATGAGTTAAATATAAACAAAATCATGAAAATTAATCATATAAAATTTGCATATATAGAGTCCTAAAAACCAAATATATAGAACATAATAGAATTAACCTTATTAGATACAACTTAGCTCTAATACCATTATAGGTTTTAAAAACACAGTTTACAATAAACCTAGCTGCAATTTAAAATTTTTAAGACCTTAACCATGGCTCAATCACATCAAATACAATTAATTAGTGAGTAAAAGCATTGGAATATTACTATTCACTTATTTCTTCCTCCAACGTGTAGATTTCTTCATGTTAGGTTGTTGTAGACCACAACACTCTAATTGGAATGCTTCCAATAAAGTCCACACAAGAAAAGAGAATTAAAAACACCTTTTAGGTGATTGAACAACTTAAAATTAAATTTAAGAACTAGTAGAAAATAATTTTTAAAGTAGCAAAAAAAGGAAAAAAATAGAATAGCTTTTTTTTTTATGCTATGCAAGAACACTGTGGAGAAGAAAACCTTTAGAGATATTTTAAAGGCTCTATTAAGTTTGATCCCATTTAATTAAATTGTTCAACTAGATTGGTCTAACTAGTTAATTGAATCAAATTCATTAAATCAAACCAATTAGCATTCTTATTATGCATTGGGCCCAGTCTAATGGGCCTAATTTGTGTTTATTTCATTTCTTTTTCTTTTTTAACCTTAAATGACATCTCACGCCATTTGAAAGCTTGTCATTTTATAGTAATACCCTTTTCCCTTTTGTGTGACCTATTGGATTACTAATTCAAATTAGCAACACAATGTAACACCCCTCTCCCTGATCCTTAAGAGAATCTAATAAAGAGATGTTATAACTCATATAAACAACATATCATAGATCATTCATGTAAAACATAAAACATACAAACAGATGAACTAAAAATTTCCATCTCACGTACACATACCACTTAACATATGGGGCTATGGTGCATGAAATTCTAGTAGCATAATAATTGTTTAGATACACTATCCAAACCTATAAAAAAGTTACAAGTCATATGCATAGGCATAACATCAATGTCTCAAATATGAAATGTATCGCATTATCCATGCCATATAATAAAATCCTCATTAGAATATATATCATGGTGTCCTATTAACATCCATATCTCATTATCATCATATATGTGATATCCCTTACCCGATTCGATCATTAGACCCAACTAAGGAGTGCATGCAATTTTATGCTATTCGAACTCTTATCATGATTTCCCATTTATGACATTCTTAAGAAAACATCTATCTTATAAAAATATGCTTTTACAAAAAAATTTCAAAAACTAGTTACTATACATATTTGGAAAATACTTATGTTAAAAATTCGATAGCATAATAGCTATGCTGGGACACTTTCCCAAATATGAATAGTAACCTATATAATAAAAAAACACTACTATAAACATTTTCAACTCCTATGATCCTTCTGATCACCTCAACTCATTAACATCACAAGGCATGTAATAGATATATCAATATACAGTCATCAAAAATCAAAAATCAACTTTACTTTAGTTTACAGACCTTTTAAAATCTAAAAATCTACATTTTACATTCCCCATAATTACATCTATATGAGTTCTACTAGTTATACATCACAAAATTTAGAGACAAAAATATACCAAAAAAGTGTGAAAAGAATCTCTCTCTTAGAAACATGACGATCTAAGGCTTGCTTCTCAAATTGTAACCTTACCTATGCATTACAAAAATAGATGATGAGCTAAGTAATTCCTTTATGGTGTAATCAATATAACTTGTATAAATATGCCAATTTAACATCATGCACTAATACATGGAATATGAATGTTCCCACTATAACATTTGATGTAACATTAAACATATTATACATCACTAAAATAACATGGCATAAAAACATGCATAAGCTGCTTAATAGAATACATCATTAAAACATGACATATATTGAATCCATATAGTTATAATTCATTAATATCCATTTATTAAACCCACACTCAAGAAATAATAACACTATGGATAACAGAGTATCAATAGACCACTTAGGCCTTAAAACTATGTAGGCCCTACATGCATTAGACTCGAAGGTTAAAAAATCATATCATTAACAACCATCAGACCTGAAGGTCATAAATAAGATTTAAAGATCAACACATTAGACCCATAGGTTAGGGCATAAAAAGTAACCCAAAGGTTCATGCATCGCAACTCGAAGGCTACTAAGGTACTGAAGTACCCTAGCAACTGTTATGACTCCTAACTGATCAATCAACCTATTCAACTAGGTTGTTTACTTGCATAGGCTATTAACTATTTACTTTTTAGTTTCACCATATTATTATTGCTTAATGTCACTTGTAATTACATTGGTTTAGCCAACTAATGACTAAACTAGGAAAAAGCGTAATTATAAAGTTATATAGTTTTATGAAATGCCACAACACATAAAGACTACCATACATTAATTCTCTATATGCATATGCTAAGGAATGTATTATCTCATCATGATTTCATATTAAATGCATTACTCATTTTTATGACATTATATTTGCCATAACATAGTGTGCACAACATATAAGGTCATGCACAAACATTGTATTCATAACTATGTCATCACATGCCCTTAAGGCTTTCATATCAAGACATACATGTCATACACATCATGAACATGCTATAAGCACTACGACAAAGCAATTTACCATCTAAACTCATACTACTTCTTAAAAGCACTATATTGCACATTTAAATATAAAAAGAACACATATTTACATTTTAACCCTTTTACACCATAAGTACACATAATATGAATAAATCACATTATGGACAATCCATTATACATAATTCTCTAATTATGCACATATACACCTTACATTTCATGATATTTTCATAAACAAATAAACCAAAAACTTCATAACCATACATATATATAGCATCCATATTTTAGCCTCTTTTTTCCATATTTACATAGATAACACCAATTAAATAAGACACATTAATAAATTGTCATTCCCATACATTATAAGCCATAACACACATATATACACATGCATCTAGGCCATTCAGACATAATAGTTCTTACCCCTCTATAATACCATTCATTCATTCATTCTCTCTTCATTTTCATGTTCAAAAGATCAATTACACTCATTCATGTTTAATTATCAATTGTAACACACATATAAGAGTAAATATGCCTACTCATGCATATGTAAATTGACAAACATTCACACACACCTTACATGGCTTTTTGGCTATAGAGCTATCCCAAGCTCTAAACCTCCTCATATATCTTAAAATCATACATAATACATACATGAACATATAATAGCATTTATTGCACATTCATCTCAATTCCTATGCTTAAGGTATATTTACATACACACATATGCATTTCCATTTATACAAGACAACAACACACATCTATGTCATTTATCTAGCATTATAAATCACTCCATCATACATCATTTACATCATACATAACTATTAATTACCCACTTATGCATTAATTACTTATTTAGCTCATTAATGGCATTTATTACATATTATGGAATTTCTAAAAATATTTGAATTAAAGTAATTTATATTGATTATATGTACCAAGAGAGTCACAATGCACTTATGAGACTTACTCACACCTTGCTATTGCCCTTATCTTGGGTTTTGTTAATGTCCTTAACTACCCATTACAGACTCATTTTGTGAAAATTTGTAATAAATTATACGAGCAATAAAAAAAAATTTGACCATATATAATAACTCTTGGGTAATCGGGGAACCTAGGAAAAATTTAAAAATTTGAAAAAACTTACCTAAAAAATTTTGGGGTTACTGTTCACTAAGGTGAAAATTTGGACAAACCACTTAATTTTTGCACAAATCAAGGTAAAAATGACTTCTTAGGGTTATACAGGCTTAGAATTAAGGCTTAAACAAAAGAATAGGGCATGAATCAAGCTTAGAAGGAAGAAAAAGGCTTCTTCTTCTTTCTTGTGGCATTAGCTGCTAGTTGGGGGAGGAATGAGCATTATTCCTCATTTGACTAGTAGTTTAACCCTTTTTATAGCCTTTTTTCTTTATTTTTCTTACCTTATTTTTGACGTCTAGGAGGTTTATAATTGTCTATAATTCAAGCCTCAAAAACCTCAAAAAATCCATCCTCGAAAAATGTAAAAAACTTATTAAAAACATAGCTTTTAAACTTACTCAATTTTAGTAAAAATACTTCTTGATCTCCAAAAATTCCAATTCTATCACCAATAGGCTAATTAGGATTTTTGCGTATCAAGTTGTATAAATCTTGAAATTTTCTGGGCAACTTTTCAAATATTTTATGATTTAGTTAAAACTATATCACTATTCATATGACACTGCTATAAAACTTAACTGTCATTTTTAATCACCTAAACAACTTCATTTTAACTTCAAATTTCAACCATTATTATGTTATATTTAATACTTCCATTCAGTAGAATTAGTGCCCCCAGCCTCAAAAAAGCACTATTCACATCCTAAGAAGTACTAATCATAACATTAGGATATTTTAGGAATTACAATATATATACATAAATCATCATTCTTAATATCATAATATACCAAATTTGTGGAGTTTATATCACAAAGTACAAAAATAACTTATATACATAATAAGATGTAATCCATAAAATACAAAACTCTAATATAACACTATCCTTCTTTTAGTGGACTTTGATGCAGTCTTAAGCTTCTCCCTCAACTTTAATTGACTAGTACCTAGGTAAGGTAAAACTAATGTGATGAGGATAAAATCCTTAAGGGGTGCAATCCTAACTTAGATGACCTCTACTTTTCCTTATAAGCTTATACTAATAAGTATACATGATCATCATAATTACATAAATAAAGAAACAATTATGAAATTTAAAACATACCATTCATAGATATGTGCCACTTTCATATAAAACAATTCACTTAATTTGAATTGTATAAGTTAGGTGTCATGTCATATGTTGTTAAACATACATAAAATAAGTATATAAGAGTATTTTATACACATACACATATGTATATCTATATATCTATATATATATACATACATACAATCCATGAAATATATGTTATAAGTCTTTATTCAACTCACTTCTATCTTATGTCTTATAATCATGCATATAAAAATATCAATTTAGCATATAGGTGCATTATTAACATTATTCATATTTTGTTCCATTTATTTAATTTAATGAAATTCATTATTAGCTTATTTCTTTCTAGAACCATAATGTTGCATGAATAAAGGACATGTAGGCACCCAAAATTGTAAAACTATAAGTACCCCAAGGTATTAAACTATAAGATAGTAGAAGTTATCGAAATGATAGGATAGTCAAAGCTATCAAAATGATAAGATAGCCGAAGCTATCAAAATGATAGGATGGATGAAACTATCAAAATGCTAGATAGATTTATTAGGTAATATACTATTTGGCATGCCATACTATCCATGGGCATTTTTAAATCTTAGGTAGAAATGTGTTCATTCTTTTTATTCTTTCTTTATTGTTTTAACCATTCCTATAGCCATTATGTCCTCACAAACATCAATCGATATTTATACACATAGACATCTTATCTAAGTTTATAATGCCATAATGGCACTTATCCATAGACATATACCATATTAGATACTTTCCATATAATTTTTATTTCAACTTTAGGTAGATTCATCACAAGCATCATGCATGTATATTTCTAAGTTAATATTATAAGTCACATGTGTTATGCTCATGGTTAACCACACCTATGATATTTATTATTTCATAACTCACTTGCACAAATGCATAAGTGTCTTAAAAGATACACACCTTCTTTATTCTCCTCATTGTATATGCTTATTCACTTTATATAAGATAACTCATACATCTACTATTAAACTTAAGCATATTTCAATTCACTTTGATATACCACTATCATACAATACATTAATTCCCTAATTGGTAGTTACATAATACTTATAATACATGCCACAAATTATCATCTTTATACTAATTCATTTACTAATAGTTAGTACTTAAAATTCACAACATATACACATACACATATATGTATAAATATTGGTAATATATGTATTATCACCTTATTAACTCCATATAATATATATCATATTGTTATATGAACATAGGCATCTTAAGTAACCTAAATCATATACTTGCTTCTTATAAGGAGACATGACTATGAAACCTAAGGTTCGTAGTCATGTGGCCATCAAGTTTTATGCCTATGAAGTTGAGCCTTATGACCATAGAGTACAAATCTCATAGCCATGAGAGCTAGGCTCACAATCATAAGACCTTTAGGTTTATCAAAATTATTAACCTATCTTAATTGTTGTTTCTTATATTTACTTGTCAAAATTATGTCCTTTCCTTATATCATTATATACAGTGTTTAGCATAATCTCATTCAAACACTTTAATCTCATTGTTTTTTGAATCACATACAAAACACTTTACTTGCACAAACTTTCTCATTATACTTGGCAATTAGATGTGTCACTATATTGCTAAAATGCAAGTTTACACATATCACTTTTACTTATTTAGATCGACTCCTAGTTATCCATGGTTATTATGTTTCTTAGAACATTTATATGGGTTATTGCATGTATATATATTTGCTTAATTTAATTATGGCCCTTACCATTCTTTAGGATCATAAAAGTTAACCAAATAAAATTTTAAATTATGTTTTTGATATATATTACATATGCTTATATCTCAATACTCACACATATATATACACTCAAACATATATTTATTTGTCTAATACATTTCCTTTAAAACCCCATATCATTACATTTATAAGGTTTGAGACAATTAAAAGTCATATATTTGTTTACTTCCTATCCCCTATATTAAATGATAACATGTATAATAGAATGGGTTCATATGAGCATATAAACCCATATATCATTTTAATCATTAAATATCATTCCATATGTTCTTATATAAGGTTAATAATTAAATAATTTCATATGTAATATTACTTAGTTAATGTGTATAAAAGTTGTATAATCCATGGGCTTTAAAACACAATGTCAAATTATGAAAATAAAGCATTTAAAATAACTGAATGAGGGGTCATAGCCATGCTGCCCTTAAAACCAATAGTGAGGATTACTATTCACCCACGACCATGAAGCTTTAGGGGTCATGGCCATGAGCCCTATCAAGGAAGAGACCTATGTGATTTCAACCAAAATTCTTCCCAAAACTCAATCTAACAACCATATACTTTTAAATTTTTTAACATACTTTTCATACATGATTTGTGCCATTCTTAGGTCTATTTTTCATTTAAAAACACAATAAAAATTTCAAGATTTCATTAAAGATTTAAGTAAACCCATTTAATGTAAAGAGAAATAGAAATCTATGTTAAGATTGCCCAAACCTCATATAATGCCTGGTAAACTCTATTATATGAGTAGTGTTTCTCGATAGGTGAACAGTGCCCCCTTAGAGTTAGGAGTAGAAACTTCTAAGTCACAATTAAGATTTTCTTACAATTTAAAAGTATGCATTAAGGATATGTTAAGGTTAAAATTTAAAGATGAAATAAGGCCATTTGAATGGCTAACAAATGGTGTGAAGTAGAGGGTGAATAATATCCACCTGAGGAAAGTGAATAGTAATTTTTGACAATCAAAGTTAAGACAAGTGAATAGAATAATAGTAAATATTATAAAATAATTTTGGGCCAAATTTAGAATGGAACCAAAGTCATTAAGGAGGTTAAAAATGCAATGAAAGTTTTCACAATAGTGTCCCATGAATAGTAACTCAATAAAAGTTAAAGGGAAAAATATTTAGAAGTAGCTACTTGTCTCAATTTGGATTGAGATTTATAGTCATCCTTGTCTAACAAATGCTTGTTTATGGAGTATCCAAAAGAAACTTTGGGATATTACTTATATCATCCTTTGGAACAAAAAGTGTTTATTTCAAAATATGCATTCTTTCTAGAGAAAGAGTTTCTCATGAAAGAAAGTGGGAGTAAAATTAAACTTGATGAAATTTAAGATCCACAAATTGAAGCAAATCAACTGATTAATCCCAATTCTATTACTCATAGTGATGAGGTAATAGAATAACCTATGGAAACACAAGTTCCTAGATAATCTACTAGGGTCTTAACTATTCTAGAGAGATATGGATTTCTTATGGACTAGGATAAGGAAGTGACTGTAGTAGAAGACCATGAGCCCACTAGTTATGAAGAGTTTTTGAAGAGTTTTGAATTAGAC
>CANXYI011132382.1:0-10164 GCA_948208565.1 Hura crepitans | reverse complement strand
ATGATGCATGTTTGAGTTTTATGAGTTGTATGTGGTGCATGTTGAGATACATGTATGGTTGATGTATGATTGAGTAAGATAAAAGTTAAGATGTAGTTGGTTGAGTTAAGGATATTTTTTAGAAGTGTTTTTTTTACTAGTTACTATTTGGGATAGTGTCATCAGATAGCTATTATGCTGTTGAATTTTTGACAAGATGATCCTTAATAGTTTAACCTAATTTATGGGTTACGGGAACATGTGGTAAGAAGTTTTATGACAATAGCTAAAAAGGAAAAAAAGTTTTCAATCATAATGGTTTAAGGAAGTTTGATATTGATTGTGTGCCATTCTTTATCGAGATTCGTGAAAGGGTCGGGTGAGGGCTGTCACATTTGGTGGTATTAAAGCTAGGTCAAAGATCATAAAGCCCTAAAGATCAATAGTTTCTTAGTACATAAAGGCTATATATGAGTGCTATAGGTCTAAGATCATACATCATATAAGTATATACTGCTAAGGCTTATAAGTACTTTTTCATATAAATTAAAGATGGATAAGAGTTCACCATAAGGTAAAGGTGAATAAGTTAAAAGTCATGCTCTGACCATAGTAAATGAGACCATAAGGGTAGAAACATCTGCATCAAGTGCTGCTGGGTAGGCTACACAAGCACAACTAGTCTTGCTCTAGCAGATGGTTAAGCTTCTAAAATAGGTTATAGCCATCGTCGCATCACCACCACCGATGTAACCACCACCACCTTTTCAACCCCTACAGGAGACATATCTGGAGAGAGTGAAAAAAATGGGGGTTGTTGATTTTATTAGCATTGAGCATGATGATTTGGTTGTATTCGAGTATTGGCTTGAAAGGATAGTGAGAATCCTTAATTACTTTAATATACACTAGAAGAAATTATTATATGTGCTACCTCCTTGCTCTAAAAAGAAGTACACAGATAATAGGAGACTATATCTCAGTATAGAGCACCAGAGGATTTTACCTAGTATTTTTTCCTTGAGGAGTTTAGGAAGAAATACATTACAGAGAACTACTTAGAGAACAAAAGACAAGAGTTTATAAACCTAAAACAAAAGTACAAGTCCATTTTAGAATATGAGAAAGAATTTACTAAGCTGAGTCACTGTGGCAAAAAAAATAGCACACACAGAAGATGAGAGATGTAAAAGGTTTTTGAGTGTAGGCTCAACCATGATATCAAGCTATGTGTGGTAGCCATGAAGATTAAGGAGTCTCCCTCTTTAGTTGTTGCAACTTATACCATTGAAGAGATATAGAAGGAAAAGAGAGAGTTTTTAAAAGAAGAGGTCATATAGCTAGGATCAGGGTAGTACTACTCCTAATGCTGATAAGAAATAGAATGGAAAGTGAACACAACAATAGTAGGAGTAAAAGCAGACATAGAGCTCTAGAAAAAAAATCCAGTTTAGACCCAAATAATAGACTCAAGCATATAGTGACCCAGTATCTATTGCTAAAGTACTCTAGTGGTAGTATGTGAGACTTGTAAGAAGAGGCATAGAGGTACCAATCGAAGAATGGTACCTGAAGTTTGTTATGTGTGTGGTTTTAGAGGTCACTTTCTCAGAGATTGTCTAAAAAAGTTAGTAGCCTCACCATAGGCATCATCTCCAGCTACTACCAGAGGTTAGTGGCAAGATAATGGTGATAGATAAGGAGATAGCAAAATGGCCAAGTATAAGACAATAGCTATAAATGATCCAAGAGCTTCAGGTAGGCAGTACACCATCAAGGCCTAAGAGAAGATTCATTCCTCAAGATAATGGTATGTCCTACATCCTTGATTTATATGTTATATCATTGATATATCCAGGCTCTACCATTCTTACATATACACAGTAGGGGCATAAGATTAGGGTAAGAGTTAGAACTACTTAATGTAGATGTTGTGGTTAGTAACCCTATAGGATAGCATGTGGTTGTGAATAAATTATATAAGGGAAATTATAGCTAATGTGCCATGAGTTCTAGTAGAATTTTGAGGGCAAAATTCTTTTAAGAGGGGAAAAAAATGTAACACTCAAAAATCTCGGGTCGTGAATAGTAACTCTTAAAACATGAACCATACTTTTTTTATGGACAAGTAGTATATGTTATAAATAGGCCTTGACTGTAGTTTGACATGAAAATAAGGATGTTTGGATAGTTAACAACATATAATATGCATGCGAGTGAATAGTACCATTTGAGGTGTGAATAGTGTTTCTCGAGACCCAGGCTACATTAATTAAGCAAGATGAAAGTATTAATTATAATATGATTTTAAGAAATTTTTGAAATAAAAATGAAGTTATTAAGATGGTTAAAAATATAAGTAAAATTTTTACCATAGTGTTTTAAGTATAGTAATCTAGTTAAAGCTGAACCAATAAATGCAATGCTTTTGCTTAAATTGACTCAGAAATGTCACAACCTGGTACTCAAATATTCTAAATAGTCAATTGGGATTAGAATTGGAATTTTTGAATATGAAAAGATATTTCCAAAAATTAACAAAATTAAAAGTATTAGTTTAAGTCAATTTTTTGGGGTTTTTTAGCACGATTTGTTCAAGACCTTTATGTATTATTGTAAGTGATTATTGGGGCCCTAAGAGATGTTAATTGGGACTTTAAAATTGAGGGAAGAATTTTTTAAAGAATGAAAAAGGAGGTTTGAATTTTTAGGGCCAATGAATTTTAAGTTGGATTAATCCTAGCCTTTGAATTGAATGGGTATAAAAAGGGTCAAGATGGTCAAAATAGGGAAGCAAACATCTCCTTCCTTACTCCCACAAACTCGACTACATCATCCTTTCTATCTCTTCCATTTTTTTCTTTTCTTAACAAGCTTTTTCTCTCTTAGTTGCTTACCAATTCTTTATCTAAATATCATCTAAGACTTTTTCAAGCAAGATTAAAAGGAGAAATCTCAAGGTTATAAAGTGAATTGGGAGAATTTAAAGGAATTGGGTTTATATGAATAGTGAACATCTTCCATTTGAGTGGTTTTATTTAGGTTCTCATATTGTTAAAGGGTGTATTAAGGGTTTAATTAAAGATAAATGTGATTGATTTGTATATTGGAAGCATATAGATTTTATTATGGATTTTATGTAATATGTTTGTAGAGAAAGAAGAAAGGAACAAAGGAAAAGAAAAAGATAAGGCTCATTGAAGCTTGATTGGTGTTTTTAAGACATCTTGGTTATTTATGTCCCTTAGCATTTAAAGAAATTTGTGTATGTGTATTTGTTTTATGCCATATATGATTGATGCTTGTAATTAAAGAAATTTATGTGATATCATGTGTAAGTGCAATTGTAGGTAGAATTGACTTAAATGCATACCTAGTTGATAAATAATTAGATGAATAAATGAGATGTGGATGTGTGCTACGTGTGGCTGAATGGTGTGTCATAGGTTTATTAAGTTTATGTTTAATGAATTGATGTGAAATCATGATTTTAAGTTAATGTAACATGTGATAAGTGTAAATGTAAATATGGTGAGGCTATGGTTATGTTAGCCAAAAATAATATAGTATGTGTAATGATAAACAGGTGTTGTTTTATATTATTGGCATGATGGAATGAAATTTTAAAGATATGTATGTTTATGGCTGAATGAACTAAAGTTTGCTCCTATTAATTATATGATGTCTATGGGTTAGTAAAGACTAAATGTGTGTTAAAAAATGAAATAGATATATGTGACATAAAATGCTTGTAAAAAAGTATGAAGTTAAGTATTTTAAGAAGGTTATTATGTAGAATAATTGTTGATGTAAAGTCTTGGTGAAACCTATATGGCTAGAAATCATGAATATAAGTTGCTTGTTCATTAATGATTTTAATATATATAATATATACATAAAGGATTTATGAAAATAAAATAATGATGTATAACATGGTACTACATATAAAGTGTATGTGTATTAAATATGGAACTCAAGTATGATATGAAGTAAATAAATTGATAATGTTGCTAAAAACTTTAAAGTAGACATTTGGGCATTGGTATGAGGCAATTTGCATGGTGATATAATAGAATGTAAAGTTAAGCATGACTAGAGGCTTTAGGCCGAAACTCTATGGGTTTGTGTGTGATATGTATTATGGTTTATGGCATGAAAATAATGTGATTATGATAAATCTAAGATGAATTTTGTATAAACTGTATGCTTATGTTATATTGGATGTAAAATGACACAAAGAAGGAATAGGTGATTAGATTATAAATGTATTACATAACAAGAGAAATAATTATGCCATGAGTTGATTTGTGCATAACAATTATAATTTGATAAAACATAAAATATATACTAGTTAAGTAAGAAAGGTGATCATAGCCTTATATGAGTGCATGGCCAAATGGTAATAAGGTATATATATATTAATACATGATACACTTGTGAGTATATGATGACACTAGGATGGAAATGATAAATAACTCATGATGTGTGAGACTTAAAGCATGGAATTTAGGGCATGTTAAATGTGAAATGAACTAATGTCATGTAACTATGAGAGGATGTTAAAAATGGTGTTATGCATATATGTGGTTGAAAGGTACTTCAAAGATGAATAATGTTTTCTTTGATGGCAAAAATGGCTTAATAATCTAGTATGTGAAAATAAAGATACATATTGCCATAAAGAGCATATAATAACATTAAAGTGAGTATTGATAAGTAACTTATGGTGTATGACATGAAGAATGGATCTAATTGCATGAAAATTAATTAAACATAAAAGAAGAATGAGAAATGCCCATATGAGTATAGATAACCTGGCTTAGATAGGTTGATCGATCAATTGGGGAGATTAGCTACTGCTAGGGTACTTCGATGCCACTTCATGGCCTTAGGGCTTGGATTTGTTATGAGTGTAGCCATGTAAGCCCCATTTGGGTACTGCACATTTATATATATATATATACATGATGTAGGTGCAGCCATATAGGCCCAATTTGGGTACTAAACATAGACATTAAGTGGGTATAGCTAGATAAGCCCCATTTAGGTACTGTACATATACATGGTATGGGTATAGATGCATAAGCCATATTTGGATACTGTACATATCCTATTATCTAGTATCGAGGCCTCATCTATTGATTATGGGCAAAGTTAATGAATGACTTGTTTAAAGATAAATGAAAATAAATGAAAACATTTAGATTGTCGTATAAGAGTTTTAATGATTACATGTTAGATTATGTTATTAATTACATGTAATGAACTTAGTTTATCTATGCACACTATTAGTATGTCATGATTATTATGCACATATTATAAATTTTAATGAATATAATTTTCATGTTGTAGTATGCTTTAAATGTTATTAGATATAGCACTAACCTATAAGGCTTAGCATATCATGTTTGTTTTGCAATGCAAAGGTTGAAGTAGTGGAACAAGAGAAGTGCAATTAAGGTTCCAAATAGTCTAGTAGTGAAAAAGCTTTTCTTTTGCTATCTTTTGGTATATGATTTTGGATGTACATTACTAAGCACTCATATGTATAGTTGAGGACCATGGGCCTAAACTTGTATTAAGTATGTATGTGAACTATTAAGTATGGGATATATATTTATAATGAATGCTTTAATGTATGTTTTTTTTGTATGATGCATGTTTGAGTTTCATGAGTTATATATGGTGCATGCTAAGATTCATGTCTAGATGATGTATGTTTGAGTGAGATATAAGTTGAGATGTAATTGATTGAGTAGAGGATATTCTTTAAAAGTTTTTTTCTCTACAGGTTACTATTTGGAATAATGTCACTGGACACTTATTATGTTACCGAATTTTTGACACGATGACCTCTAATAGTTTAACCTAGTTTGTGGGTTGTGGGAATATATGGTAAAAAGTTTTATGATAATAGTTAAAAGGGAAAAAGTTTTAAATGATAATGGTTTAAATAAGTTCAATATCGGTTATGTGCCATTCCTCATCGAGATCCGTGAATGAGTCCGATGAAAGGTGTCATAAGTGCTTTATTGAAATACTATGTTAGTAATCACAATGTAAATTCTAAATTGCATTGATAAAATTAATAATATACAATTTTTCTTTGATATTTGTTGTATGGTATTAGTGTTCTTTAAGATAGGATTATATGAATAAATATGTAAAGTTAAGATCTCTTTACTTAAGAGTTTCTCTTGTGGATGATTATATGGTAATCGATTAAGCAAGCATCAAAATATTTAAAGAAATATTAAAGTTATTAATTAATTTTGAAATATGCAACAATAATAAAAAAGAAATCCTATTACTACTAAAATAAAAATCTAGCTATCAACTATACTAATCTAAGCTAAAAAAAAAAGGGAAAAGAATTCAAATGTTTGAGTTTCATGAGTTATATATGGTGCATGCTGAGATACATGTCTAGATGATAGATGTTTGAGTGAGATAGAAGTTGAGGATATTCTTTAGAAGTTTTTTTCTCTGTAGGTTACTATTTGGGATAATGTCACTGGACACCTATTATGTTACCGAATTTTCGACATGATAACCTCTAATAGTTTAACCTAGTTTATGGGTTGTGGGAATATGTGTTAAAAAGTTTTAAATGATAACGGTTTAAATAAGTTCAATATCAGTTATGTGCCATTCTTTATCAAGATCCTTGAACGAGTCAGATGAAAGGTGTTATAAGTACTTTATTGAAGTACTATACTAGTAATCACAATGAAAATTCTAAATCGCATTGATAAAATTAATAATATACAAGTTTCCTTTAATATTTGTTGTATGGTATTCGTGTTCTTTAAGATAGGATTGTATGAATAAGTAGGTAAAGTTAGGATCTCTTTACTTAGAAGTTTCTCTTATGGATGATTATATGGTAATCAATTGAGCAAGCATAAAAAAATTTAAAGAAATATTAGAGTCATTAATTATTTTGGAAATTGTGCAACAATAATAAAAAAGAAATCCTATAACTACTAAAATAAAAATCTAGTTATCAACTATACTAATCTAAGCTAAAAATAAAAGGGAAAAGAATTCAAATATACTCGTAGAGCTTCAAGCTTGAGCAATTTCTAAATAAGCAATCACTATAACACCTAAAAATCTTAGGATTTATGAATAGTAAATCTCGAGGTCATGAAAATTGACTCTTAAAACTTGAACATTATTTTTATTATTGATCAATAGTATATGTTGTAAAAAGGCTTTGGGTGAAGTTTGGCATAAAAAGAAGGATGTTTGGATAGTTAATAATGGATAATGACCACACCAATGAATAACACCGTTCGGGATGGTGAATATTGTTTCTTGAGATTAGGCTATGCAAATTGTACATGATGAAAGCATTGATTATTTTATAAAATTGGGCAAAGTTTGAAATGAAAATGAAGTCATTAAGATCGTTAAAAATAAAAGTGAAGTTTTTATGGCAATGGTTTATAAATAGTAACCTTGTTAAAGCTAAATCGATAAATATAATGTTTTTGCTCAAATTGACTCGGGATTATCACAACCTGAGACTCAAATATTCTAAATAGTCCATTGGAATTAAAATTGGAATATCAAGAGATATTTCATAAAAATCCAACAAAGTTAAAATTGTCAATTTAATTTAGTTTTCTTAGTTTTTTAGTACAATTTATTTAGGCCTTTCGGTATTGTTTTAATGATTTTATAGGACCCTAAATGTGTTAGTTAAGGCTTAGAAATGAAAGCAAAATTTTTTAAAAAGGGTTTTATAGAATGAAGAATTGTGAACTATTGGATTTTAGTATGATTTAATCATGGCCTTTGGTTTAATCGATAAAAAATTCAAAGGAGGTGGGTTAAGCAAAAAAAGATTTCATCTTCTTCCTTCCCAAAAGTTGATAGCTTTAAGAGGGGTTTTCCTCTAATGATCAAGTATCCTCCCTCCATTAAACCCCTTATTTCACTTTTCTTCCATAACTTAAAACCATTTTATACATTTTATAGAGATTGACAAAAGATTGGAAGAGTAATTTTAAAGAATTGGGAAGTTTAGAGTTAGAGTGAATCTTAACCAATGTCTATGTAAGTAGTTCTTTTTAGATTCTCATATTTTTCTAAGATGTGTTGGTGTCATAATAAGGGTTTTATCATGTCAATTTGATTATTGAAAGGTTATTATATTTTCTATGGATTTTTTATGTTGGAATTGAGTTATGTTTATGGAGAGAGAAGAAGAAAACAAAGGAAAAGGCAAAAGAAAGCTTAAGAAGGCTTAATTGACATCTTCGACACCATTGGTATGTGTATCCATTAACTTATGTTCATTTAAGTATGTGTTATATCATTACAGTGTGTAATTGATTCATTCAATGTGTTTGAGTTATGATACTTGATATATGATTGTAATTGGTAATTGAATTATGTTAATTGTATGCTTAAAATGTGTTAATTAAGGAAATAAAAAGTGATATGTGTATTAGTGAGGTTAGCCAAATTCCATGTGTGATTAAGTGTATGTGGTTGAATAATGTTTAGCTTAAATCTTGAATTATGTTAAATGTAATGGCATTGGACATATATGTGGTATGTATGCATAATCTTGATATTATGTTGTAAAATCATATAAAGCATGAATAGGTGAAGTTATTATCAATATGTACATTGGCTGAAACATATGAAATAAAGATGATGATGGTGTCATGGTAACCTTGAAATTGACATGTAAATAATATATGTGTAATAGATTGCGTGAATAAATGAATATATATGAAAGTGATGTAATGAACTAGAGGTAGAAATGGAAAAGTGGCGAGTATGGAAAGCATACCTAATATGAGATGATTATGTGTATGATTCACATATGATGACATGCATTAACAATTATGGATTTGAAATGCTTATGGTATTTTATGGTTGTATTGTGGCTGAGTGCCCTACCTTGAGTTATGGCTCCTTAATTCTTCATGGTGCATGGCTTATTGGCCTAAGACATGTGTTTTGTGATGCCTAGTGCATCTATGGTAAAAATGTGGTATGAAATGATGTTGAAGACATGTGTGACCTAAAACTTGAGCTAAAATGTTAAATTTTAAAAACTATGTAATCATATAAAACTTAATTAAAGACATTATGCCCATATTAATGTAGACAACCTAGTTTGGATAGGTTGATCTATCAATTAGGAAGATTAGTAGTAGCTAAGGCACTTCGGTGATTATTTATTTCTAGGCCCTTATATATAGCTTTCAAGCCCCTATTTATGGTCCCCAAACCCATATATTTGCCTTTAGGCTATTATTTGACTCTAGGTCCCCTTATTATATATGACCTCTTTAGTCCCCTTATAACTTCTATGGTCTCTGTATGACCTCTTTAGTCCCTTTATAACCTCTGTGGTCTCTATATGACCTTATGGTCTCTGTCATAGCCTCTGTGACCCTTGATTTTGTATATTTCCTTACGGCCTCTAATTCCTATTATCCAGTACCAAGATCTTGTCTATTGAATATAGGCAAATGAAAAAGATATAAAAGTAAATCAAATAAAGAAGCAAATATAAATAGGCTTTAATAAATAACTACTAAAACATGTTTAATATGTCAAGACATGTGATTGATGTTATAGTGACCTTGCATACAAGGCATCTAATATTTAATGTTTTATAGTATTGTGATATAAACTTTTAGTCAAAACAAAGAATGGTAGGTGAATGTGTATATTTGTGTTTGTGATGAAACAACATGAAATGTGTACACATGTGTTGTGATCTCATAATATATATGTAAAAGAATAGAGTTCATAATAATTAATCATTGTAATGAGTTATACATCATAACAATCATGTGATTAACTTGGTAAGTGTAATGGAAATGCATGAGTAGAGAAAAAAAAGAAAAATTAAGTATGTTAACAATATGTTGAACAAGTATATAGTGACATAGGTAATTTTTTAATGTGTTAATATAGTATGATAGCCTCTATTATGAAAATAAAGCCTTCAGCAAGTCAATGTATGCATATTTCCATATGAATGTGTGTGCTTTTACATATATATATATATATATATGTTCATGGAGAAACTAAATAGAGGTATGGAAAAAGGGTAAGTCAATATAAGTATTGGTTTATGATGCTTTATGCTTAGAAGTTAGTATGCTTAAGATGTGTTACAGTTATGAATTGTATCATGAAAGGAGAATTGCA
>CANXYI011131921.1:0-21360 GCA_948208565.1 Hura crepitans | reverse complement strand
TGGATTTTTGATATCTACATAGAGAGTTATGACCAAATGAACAGAGACTATTCTATTTATTTTGGAAATTCTATAGATAATGCAAATGCCCTTATTTTCGAGATTTTTTGGGCAAAATCTACAATGAATTAGGGGAAACTTTCTTCTATAAAGTTATAGTGTTATGTGTTATATTTCATAAGCAACTAGTTTCATATTTTTTCAGCATCTACATTGAAAGTTATGCTAAAACTACTTTTTACTACTCCTATATAAAAATCAATTCTAGCAGCCCAAACCCATCCGAGATTCATACTCCTAATTCCATTTCCCCCTCAAAATCAGCCACATTTAATCGAAAGTTTTAGTCTATTACTTCCCCAAATTTTATCCCTAACATTCTCAATATCTTTTGCATAGTTATCCTAACATAATTTAAACAAATTTTGGGAGAAAAACCAAAGAAAGAAGAGCAAAAATTCCTTACCTCTTTAACCATGGGCTGCTGTCCTCTTTCTCTCTTTTTTTTTTCTCCTTCTACCCCTATAGTTGGTCATCGGAGGTGATCACCAGTAGGCCACCATCGTCACCCGGAGCTGCCACTGGTGTTGGCTGCAGTAGCTTCTCCTTCCTCCTCCATCTCTTCTTCTTCTTTCCCTTCTTTCTTCTTTCTTTCCTTTTCTTTCTTCTTTCTTTCTTTCCTCTTCTTCACATTTTCTGCCCCTTTTCTTTTCTTTTTCTTTTTTTTTCTTTTTTTTTTTGGCTGCCACCTCACTTAATTAGGGTAAATTTCCATTTTGATTCCTTTTTTATGGCTTATTCATATATATACCCCCAAAATACATTTTTTCCATTCCATTTCATTTTATTTTTTTCCTTCTTTTCTTTCATTCATTTGTTCATTAGTTATTCATTTTTCATACATCACAATATTCTCAAGCCTCAAAAATTTTAAACTTCCTGAACTTCAAATTTTTGAGAAATTCGAGTTGAAACTTCGGGAATTTTTTTTAAAAAAAATCACTTGGACATCAAAAAATCATCATGTTTATTCCAAAAATCCTTAATTAGACCCAATTAGATGCTCATAAAGTTTCGCAGCAAATTTCCTTCAGGAAGTAGGCGAACCAAAATTTTGGGAATTTGCAGTAATTTAGTTTGCAGTAGAACTTTGGGAATTTTTATATGGCCGCTTGAACCTCTAAAAATTATTGTGTTTGTTTTTAAAATCTTTAATTATCTTTAATTAGAGGCACATAAAATTTCATGGCCAAATTCCATCGACAGGACATTTAACCAATTGCCTTGATTTACGTGTAAAACCCCGTAATTAAGAAAAATTTGTAAAAAACCTCAGAATTCAAATTTTCTTTCACCAATGGACTCAGGGAAATTTTTAACCTTTAAGATATTGTATTTTTAGGTCTGTCTGGGCTCATCCCAGGTCATTCCCATCCCGACTCAATCTAAGCCTATAGCCCACTAGCTTATATCCTGAAATAATTTATTGATTCAGCCAAATTTTTAATTGAGATCATTTTCAAACTTTAAATCTCTTAAAGTTTATTAGGTAGTATGCCCTATCTCGGGACTCGTGTAGGAGACCCAACATTCCAAGTGCACTTTGTCGGTCTCAGGGTACTATTCCCGGAGCCTTAACGACATTGTAATAATTGGGGCATTACAATATAAATTTAACTTAATTTATTCCTAATATATACACTTCTTATACTTATTCATTTATCATTAAATATCATTTAAAAATACCAATTTTGAACATCCTATATTTGAACTTATCACTCTTATACTGCATTTTTATTTATTTGCAAGTTCTTGTCTTTATATCAATATTAAAGCTTATTCATTTAGATTTCCTTTATTCACATATAAATTCATTTAATTCAATTGTGATTCCTATATACAAATGTTCCTCATTTTATAATTTAATAAATATTTCCTTAAACCGTTATTTAACTTATTCCTTCACATTTCTATTAAATTATATCATTGTATTATTTGTGTTCATAAATCCATATACATATCCTTTATCAATAATTAATTTAAATCACAAGATTTGATATCAACTTTTGCTTCCATTTACCTTTAAATTTCACTCATTTTATATTTTAAATCAATTCACATCAAATAAAATATCTCAAATATTCCTATTAATTTCAATAATTATATTAATGTTCATTTTAATTTAAGATACAACTAAGCAATCCATGTGTTTTAATGTATACATTACTATTCTCATATGCATATATCATTTTCCATATTTTACTTTTTTTAATTTCATATACAATTTACTTATTTAATTTCTCATGCACACATGCATGTTTATTTCTCTTTACTTGTACATATATTTTAATTAATCATATGTACTTTATATCTCTTAATAATTCATTTTATTGTTCTTTCTTAATTTTTAAATTTTTTTATCCTAATTTATATCTTGTTGTTAAAATAAACTAATTTACACTTAAATCTTTTTCTTAAACCATTTTGGTCAACCATGATTCAACTTCTAAAACATTTATTTTCTTTATTTATTTATACCATTTACTAATTGTCGATTTCAATCCTTGTAAATATTTATTTATTTTGACACTTTATAACCTATTATTTCATTATGTTGAATCCTTATTTTAGCTTTAAGCATTGGACTTATTAGACTTATATCTTTTAATATATATTTTTCTTGAATTTCAACTTTATTCTTATTAAATTCGTAATCTTTCCATTCATATTATTTATTGATATTTTGCCACTAATATTCTCATATGGTTAACTATGCCATTGTCTTAAAATCTCAAAGTTGTTCGTATTTATCATTTCAGTCCCACCCCAAGTATTTATTTCATTTATATTTATTTTATTTGTTCCAATATTAAAATTTTCCTTATTTTAAATCAAATTAATTTATCATGTATTGATTAAACAATTCGGAGAAATTTACTTAATGTCTATAAAATCCTTAATTCGACTTCTTAAGATTTCTTTACCAATATTTTTATTCCAACTACATAGATTTTGTTATATTACAATAAATTAAACCCCAAATTCCTTATGTTAAATATTGCTTAAATACACTATATATACACATTTATTTAATAAATTTCATCCTCTTATAACCTTTCTTTCTAAGCTTTTTCATTTCACCTTTTTTCCATTCCATTCATTTTTATATTAACTAATTTATACCTATCTACAAATTTTTTTGTGTGATCATATTTTAATTTAACAATCATAAAATTCTATAAATTCAAGTAAGCTTTTCAACCTTTCTTTTCTTTTCTTTTTTTTTTAAATTTTGGTTCAATATTGTAAATATACTTAGCCTTATTAATTTCTTGATTCTCTATCCTACTTTATTTATTAATATCTAAATTGCACCTAAGTGCATTTAATTTTCATCTAGTTATCTATTAAGTAAGTAATACCAATTTTATAATCTAATTCATTCTTAAATCAAAAGTTCAAGTAAGCTTACTTACCTATTGTGAACTTTACTCTTTTAACCATGTTTTATCATTCTCTCACTTGAACTTCCATCATCAAACCTTAGTCTCCATTACTTCCATCATAGTATACCTCATAAGAAAATTCACCAAAACATAATTAAAACCTAACTTACCAATTTAATTTAATAATTATACTAATAAGAAATATTTCTATTTAATAAAATTCATTACTCAAAGAGTAATATAACTCACCTTTTAGTTATCACTTGGTCCCCTTTTTACCATTCCATTCTCCTTAGAATAAGACTCCTAAACCCAAAATTACATAATAGGAAAGAGACTAAAGATTGCATATCACCATATGAAGCTAATATTTGATAGCAAGTAGGATATAATTGAAAAAGGATAGCAAAAAGGGTAAATAAGGTTTTGGCCACCAACTTTCTATAAGAAGGAGACATTTTTCTCCTCTTCCAAAGACCATAAAAAATAGTACACCTAGACTATTTATACATAGGATAGATCGCGAGGATAAAAAGGGAATGACAAATATATGGTTGTTTTCCTATTGTGTGTCATGTTTTTATTTTTATAATTATTTATTTTATTTTAATTTGGATGGCATAAATCTTATTTGTCACTATTTGGTCCTAGAGTTGAAATTTATATCATATACAAAATCAAATAAAAAATCTTTTATTCATTAATTATCTCTATAATTATGTGGTAGATTTTTTCATCATATTTGATAACTTGTAGGGCTTAGATTAAACTAAGCACTATTCAATTCAATGGTAAAAAATAATCCCTAAAAATCCTTAAATTTTTCTTCTTTTTATTTATTCTTTATTTCCTTATTTCTTATTATTTTTTGCAATTTATTTTTAATTTCCAACATTCAGAAAGTTCCAAACTATGATTTTTAGACTCTTTAGATTTTTTTAGCATAAGTTTCTAGGTCAATCCGATTAAATTTGCTAAATTTTTGATTCAGCTTTAAATAATTTACTATTCATTTTAGGCTAAATCCTGAATTTTACTTTTGAATTTTAACTATCTAAACAACCTCATTTTTATCTAAAATTATACCATAATTATCTTGTAATTTATACTATCATTTGGTCGGGTCAATTTCACTTGGGCCTAGGATGCACTATTCACGGCCCAGGTGTCACTATTCATTGGGACCACCTCTCGAGACCTCATTTTTCACATTTTTGATTCCTCTCATACCCATTGTACCTTTATTACCATTCTACATGTGTTTCTACCATCATTGGGCCATTAAAAGTGAATTTCTTATTTTGCCCCTAGCCTTTTACATATTTACGATTTTACCCCTCAAGCCTTTTTCCATTCCGTTGTCCACACCAACTGCCTCTAATTGAGCCATATGTCTATTTCATTCCTTACTTTTTCTTTTAATTTCCATTCTATCCTTGTATAAATTAGATCGAAAGTCAGGGTGTGACGTTACTCCTTACTTAAGATAGTGGTCTCAAGTCTAAGGATTCTTCCACCATTAATATGATAAGATCTTTTCACTGACATAAATTAAGTATCCATGTAAAGATCTCATGGTAGGCTCTCTCATGAACTTGCTTCCCAATCAAGTAACCACATGTCAACTTCAAGCATATCATGCTTGCAGCTTGTGAAAAGTATTGCTTAACCCATTTAAGAAGTATAACATGTGCTAATCTATCCATTTTAACAATTTCCCTTCTTGTCAATACTATGACGAAGGATAATTTAAGTATTACACATTTGCATGCAATAAAAATCTCACATAATAAACACTTCATAATTTCCTTTGCAATGTGATTATATACTAAGGACTTTATTATGTGGTTTAAGTCATAGCAAATAATTATATAACAAAAGCACCATGTAATAAAGAAAATTCCTTTTATTAAGAAATACTGTACATATCATATATGCTCTAGGGTTACAACTAAAATCTTTATAGAAAGAGGCTTATAATTAGTGGATACATTTACTAGAAAGAAGCTAGTAGAAATTATCACTTGGGAGTTCTTCTAGTGGAGTTTAAAAAGAGGTATATAAGTAAAACCTATAGAGAGGCAGAGAGTTCCTTTAGCTTAAGTAAAAGCAAATGATAGTATTCGAGTATAAGAAGGAATTCTAGAGGCTTCTTAAGTATGCAGAGGACATGTTTCATATTGAGATTGCTAGATGTAAAAAGTTCCTAGTTGGACTCAATTATAACATTAGAGTCATATGGTAGCTAATTAGATTAGAGACTTTTTCAAGTTAGTATTTGTAGCCATAGAGATTGAGGAGATTAATAAGCTAAACCATAAGTGAAAGAGCAAAGATCATAATAAGAGGTCTTCAGGATAAAACAATACACCCTATGTTAGCAACAAGAGATATAAAGGATATACTACACAAGGATATGCATAACGGTAGTGTTAGAGATTTGGTTAAGGAATTACCTTTAAGAACAAGTTAGGGGCAAAGAAGATAACAAGGTAGCATTTATAGCTATCACCCCATGATTAGTTGCTAGAGGTGCACTTATACCACCTTATGAGTAATGTGGTAAGCCATATAGAGGAGTTTGTTAGTGCACAATATAAGCATGTTTCAAGTGTAAGACTATGGAACACAAACTTAGGAATTGCCCTAAGAGAATAGGAAAGGAAGAATAATAGACTCAGGGTACCAAGGCCACTGCACTTGCAAGTAGAAGGCTTGAGAGATAGAAGATTACTAGAACAACTTTGATAGCTACTTTTAAGACTGTTCAAAGACGACAGGCATGAGCCCCAACTCAAACATATGCTAATCATGCCAAAGAGGATAACAATGCCTTTAATGTGATAATCGATACCTTTCTCTCTTTTATGCTTATATTCATGTATTAATAGATTTTAGAACAATGCATTCATATATTTGCACTAATTTGTGACATAAATAGGATTTGGAACCTAAACAACTTAAGCATGATATATAAGTAACTAATCCTTTAAGGCATAGTGTGATAACAAATAAGGTGTTTAGGATTACCCTCTAAAACATCAAGAATGTGAATTTATGGTTGATTTGATTGAGCTTCCATTTAATGATTTTGATGTACTTTAGGGTATAGTTTAGTTATATAAGCATTAACTTGTGGTAGATTATAGACTTAAGAGGATTATGCTTAAAACATTTGATAATAAGGATTTAATTATTATAAGTGGAGAGAAGATTTTCTCTACAATGTGATTTCTATTGTGTTAGCAAGGAAAATAGTTAAAAGGTTACCAAGCTTACTTAGCTCACGTGAGAGACACCAGGAAAGTTGAACCTATTATCTAGGATATACTAATTGTGAATGAATTCTAGGATGTTCTTTTTGAGGAGTTTTTTAGATTACAACTTGAAAGGGAAGTGCAATTTTCCATTGAAGTTTTGCTCATTACAGCATCAGCGTCCATAACAACATACATAATGGCACCTGTAAAGCTTAAAGAGTTAAAGATACAGTTATAAGAACTCTTAGATAAGGGATTCATATGCTTTAGTGTGCCATTCTAAAGTGTACTAGTTTTGCTTAGGAATAAGAAAGATGGGAATATGAGGTTATGTATAGATTAGAGATAGCTGAACAAGTTAATAGTAAAGAATAAGTACCCTCTCCCCAAAATAGATTAGTGAAGAATAAATACCCTTTCCCTAAAATAGATGATTTATTTGATCAATATAAGGGGATCAAAGTATTTTTTAAGATGGAATTGTGATTTAGGTACTATTGGTTGAAAGCAAAAGATGCTAATGTGCATTATTTTAAGATGAGATATAGGCATTATGAATTCTTATTGATGTCTTTTGGATTAACTAATGCACCTACTACATTTATGGACCTTATGAATTTGGTTTATTATCCATTTTTAGACCTATTTGTAATGTTCTTATTAATGATATATTGGTCTATTCAAAGGATAGACATAAATATGACAAACATTTAAAAGTGGTGTTGCAAAAGTTGAGAGAGAAATAGCTATATGCCAACTTTAGTAGGTGTAACTTTTGGCTCAATGAGGTAGCTTATCTTAGAAAAGTTATTTCAACTGATGGCGTGAGAGTAGACCCTAAAAAGATTGAGGCAGTGATGACTAATAAGCTACCTAAGAATGCCACTGAAGTCAGAAGTTTTTTTAGGTTTGGTAGAATATTATAAATGCTTTGTGAAGGGCTTTTCCATTATAACATCTCCTTTGACTAGATTGTTATAGAAGAAAGTCAAGTTTGAGTGGAGTGACTAATGTCAAATGAGTTTGTATAAGCTGAAAGAGATGTTAACTAAGACTTATGTTCTCATACATCCAATATTTGGGAAATATCATATCATATATAATAATGCCTCTCAAAATGGTTTGGGTTGTGTGTTGATGCAATAGGGTAAGGTAGTCACTTATGCTTCTAGACAACTTAAGCTACATGAGAAGAACTATCTTACCAATGATATAAAACTTGTAGCAATTGTGTTTGCTTTGAAGATTTGAAGATAATACTTTTATGAGGAGAAGTGTTTGATATACATAGATTAAAAGAGATTTAAGCACTTACCTACTTAGAAAGAGCTCAACGTGAGAGAAATAAGATGGATGGAATTACTTAAAGATTATGACTATTTATCGATTACCATCCCAGCAAGGCTAATGTTGCAGCTGATACCTTGAGTAGGAAATCTCTAGTGGGTACAACCTTTTTGAGAATTTATATTTCATTTCCTTATATGCCTTTGCAATCTTGAAAGAGAATTCCATTATATTTCTCTCATGTGTAGCTTTAAGGTGATGAATGTCCAACTGAGGCTTGCATACGATGAAGCACTTGTTGTAAAGATAAGAGTGAAACCTTATTTTCTCTAGTAGGTAAGAGAAGCTTAAGAGAAAGAGGAAAAGTTACAAAGCTTAGTAAGGCAAATCTAAGAGGGGAAGCTATGTGAGTATGAGTTAAAGGATAGCTAATTGTACTATCAAAACAAATTGTGTGTGTTAAGTGATGTTTAGTTGAGGAGATTGATTTTGGATGAAGAACACAGTGGTTCATATGCAATGCATCTAGGTAATAGTAAGATGTACCAGAACATAAAAGCTCACTATTAGTTGTCAGGGTACAAAGAGATATAGCGGAGTATTGACTAAGTGTCTAATGTGTTAGCAAGTTAAGGCTAAACACTAGGTTTCATCAAGTTTGCTATAACCTTTGGCAATAACTGAATAGAAGTTGTTAAAAGTATACCCTAAAGCTCATTTAATATGGTAGTATTCATGTATTTAAACCTTGTGAAATCATACTAAAAGGCATTTCTTTTTTATATCATGGTACTTTTATATATTACTTATAATTGTTTGTAATGTCTTAAACCTTGTTATAAAGTCCCTAATATATAGTCACATTAAAGAGGAAATCATGAAGTATTCATAATGTGAGATTCTTATTGCATGTAAATGTGATAGACCTAAATACCCTGATCATAGTATTAACAAGATAAGACATTGTTAATGCAAAAAGATCAGAACATGTTATACTTCTTGATTGGATTAAGTAGAAGTTCTCACAAGCCATAACCATAGAGATGCTTGGAGTTAACATATGGATTCTTACTTAGGAAGTAACTACATAAAAAATGCACCATAAGATCTTTACATGGATACTTAATCTATGTCAGTGAAAATATGTCATCTTATTAGTGGTCCAAGTATCTTTAGACTTGAGATCACTAACTATCTTTAATATGGAGTGACATACTTTGACTCCAAAACTTTAACTTTGAACAAGAAGTATACATAGTGAGGTGCTTGGGTATGGCATAACATATTTAAAGATATAGTAGTAATCAACAAAGGATTTATCACCCCAGATTATAGTGGGGAGTTTATCTCATAGTTCTGATGAGTAACTTATATTCAGGAATCTCTAGTTGAAGTGGATAAAATTGAGATTCAATGTATGTACTCCTTTATCTCTTAATCTCTCTAACTATATTTACTTTTTAAGCTAAATAGTTTTTGGTTAAGTTTAATGGAATGTGTCCTTACATTGATAATTGTATTTTATCAACTTGATATCTTACAAGTACTATAGTACTAAGCAGGCTTCCATACATAAGTATATGTCATACCAAGGTTACAAATCAAATAATATTCTCGTATCACAAGTAACTAAGGCTCACATACAGATATGGATAGCATTTCGGCTACTGTAGGTAGATTGATTATGTACTTATGAAGTTATTGTAGGTTACTAGAGAAATAATTGAACTAAGATAGGGGAATAAAGGAGTAAAGTATAAGATGTAATTAATAGACCCATTATATGTATGGATGATTCTAGTTTTATGGATTAAGAGATTTTTGGCAAGAGAGGACCTCTTATGTCAAGAGCTATCGGTACTATCAACTATAAGAATGATAACACACTATGTAAACTAGATCCCTCACAACCTAGCATATCTAGGTGGACACCAAGTAGAGTATGAACATATGAAGAATGCAACTAGATCTGAAGAGTAATTTTTAAACTAACTCCAATAAGTATTCAACACAATTAGCTAATTATCATTAAGTGTAAAGCAAGTTAATAATATTAAAAAACTAGGTTCCAATACCTCACAAGAACATGTTTTAGTAGTGAACATATTTTGTGAATTCAAATGGCCTATATATCCAGTATTATGAATTGTATCACACATACACTTAGACAGTTTTGGTATAAACAGATTATTGATAACAATTATACTCAAATCACATGTTGTACCAACTATGCCTTAGTTGCAATACATGTTGTGCATGACATCTCAGACATATGATCTAAGTTAGATACCTATTCGTGCAAGTGAATAACAAATAAACGTAGATGTGCAACATGCATTCTAAAATATACAACTTAGAATATGGGAAGACATAAGGAAATATATCTAATAGACATAAGTGGGAAGATGTTCAAATTGTAATTAGTAGAGGAACCTTATTAGATATAATTTAAAGGTGATATTTAGCACATGTGCATTTTTGAATGATTGCATATAAATAGTAATCAATGTTATTGTAAAAGAGCCTTTATACATAGATGCATTGCCATGCTAAAGAGATAGGCTAAATAGTTTACCTATGACATTAATAATTATGATCTCTTGCACACTCACATATAGTAGTTTAAATTTCTTAGTTAATCTAGTTTATATAAACAATAAAAATTAGCTTTAGCCACGTAAGAATATTAAAATAATGTTAAGGAAATAATATAATAAGGCCCAAATAACACTATGGAATTTTTGTGAGTAAAAATAATGATCATAGCTTGTGAATGGTGAGACTATCTCATCAAAGGACAAACTATTCTTTGACCATAGTAATGTTATCAGTTATAAAGCCAATATTGAACTTAAAGATAGTGAATCAGGCAAATTATAAATTTATATTATAATAAGGTCAAGACATTATACATATTTCTTAATACATTTAAATTTAAGCAGTGTAAAATTCATAACCTAGATTCTGGGGTAAACTCTTTAGAATCCAGGTTAGGGTAGCTTTGGCATGCTATGGAGGGATTATTATGTAGATTTATAACTACTTACAGCTTGACATCAGTGCCATATGAGCTATTTACTATGATAGTCATTGAGGCCATATATATTTACTAGTTTATCAGATATTTATCAGCTTATAGTGGTGACAAGGTAATGGGAAAACCCTCATTGTAACCATTTATCAGTTTATAGCTTTATCAACCCCGTTTACTCTACCTTAGGGTCATTTTGAAAAAGTGTTACCCATGGCTTTGGATAGTCTTAATAGACTAGATTCTTAATGAAAACTAATAAATTTAACTTAAAAATAGATAACTAGTGTTACTTACGAATTGCACTATAACAGTAAATACACCAACATCTAGTCAGTAATGTGAGTAAGTCATAAGTCAATGTAAATAGGGATATAACATCTTTAGAATGCATTTTATTTGTATTATACTAGATTTATATGTTTCAGTTTGAAAGGTTAGCAAATTAAGCTTGCACAACTATTTCACACATGTGACACGGTAAGTGAAACACATGTAACTGATTCACATATGAGATAGGGTAAGATCCGCCTACTAGTTAAAATTCATTGTACATGTATATAGTAAGTTGCTTTAACAACATACCTTTCTCTTCATCTTTTTAAACAAATTAATTTGCTTTTTAATTGAGTTATTAAAGTGTAAGACATAGATATAATAGAGTACCACTGAGCGCACATTACTTAGTGTGTTAGTTTTGCCTCATGTAGGTTACAGGGATACGCAGACATCAAGCATAATAATGATTATGTAAGAAGGACCATAACAAGCATAAAGACCTTAGTATGGTAGAATTGGTTATACATAGAGTTCTTCCTTTTTATTTAAAGTATCTGGTGTCTTGAATGGGATGTACAGATTATATTAATATCATGGAAGTAAATTTAACTAATGTGATCTAAGGCATGTGTAAATAGGGTGGTTTGATCATGTTTCAATTCATAGATCTGATGTATTGTAAAAGTCATATGAATTGGGATATATGAAAATTAGGAGTCCAACTAAGTTGATTTCATGATAGTAGGTTAACATGTATTAAAACCAGACATGATAAATCATATTTGACATCTTCCTTTAAAGAAGAGTCTTTAGTTGTGTCTTTGAGTTCTCACAAGTGGTGATAGACTTACAGATGTAATGTTACAATGTTGATGCAGTCATTTGATGTTATTATAGTTAGGTGATGATTGGAAGATTGATTTTGATGATTACACTATTTATATAAATGTTTTTCTATAGGAAACTTTTTTGGTAAGGCGACTATCGAGTCGTTATGCTACTAGAATTTAATATCAAACTATCTTTTAGTTTAGATAGAGTTTTGTAAAATGATGAAGTCACAAATAAGTTTAATTAGAACCTTTATTTGAAACCTCTTAAGAGGATTATTAGCATAAAGTATTAGCATAAGTTTACTTATAACACCCTCTCTTTTAGATAAGCAGTTGCATCTAAGGAGTAGATGTTACAATTATGGTATCAAAGTAGGTCTTATGGTTTTAAGATTGTAGTTTTTGTACTTGCCAGTTATGTATAAGAGACTATTTACATCTTAATACTTGTGCTTGTCTAGTTAAACTCATTTGATGGGTATAACAAGGTGACATTAGACTTGTTTTAGACCCCCTAGCAATGTTATGAATAGAGTAGAGCAAGAAATTATGTCCTCTCTTTAGAGCTACTCTTAGTAGCATATTTATAGTTAGCCTTAAAATTTGAGATTCTCCAGTAATACCTCATCGAGGTATGCGAATCCATAGTAGGAGTCATATCTTTGATGATATCACTTCATCTATCATTCTCACCTTTAGTTGCTACATAGGGACCTTTAATAGATTAAATATAAAAGTATGAGATTGTAGTGGTAGAGAAAGAAGCGAAAGCCAGTAAGGTACCAGTATTGGTAGGAATTGATGATGATGGTATACAGACAATTGTGATATATTCCTAATAGTAGTTTAGATAAAGTAGTGTAAGTGGGCAAGGGGAGCCTATCGATAATGACAATGTCTACCAATGACATTTCAAATCTTGTTAGGTTTGAAAAGAAGAGGATGGTAGGCATTTAAAAGAGGTGCTATGAACATTGATAAGAGCATTGCTATTTAGGATTCAATTGGAATCCATCAAAAATTAACTTTAATAGTTGCACTAAGAAGGACAAGTGCTACCTATACAAGGAAGATGTTATAATTATAATGACTCTAAGAGTCAAAAGCATGTGTCCACATGAAAGGAGTTGAAACCAAAGTAGCATGGGCAGATGGAACCATTGAGAAATTATGATTGCCTAGTTGATGGACACCCTAAAAAGGCTTCTATTCTAGGAGATACCTTGAGTAGGGAAAGATTATTGATTCTTAACCTTACAACTATATCGGATTCTTTTCATTATAATGTGCCAGGAGTTACTAGTATAATTAGTTAGTTAGAAGTAAAGTTGAGAGTGGTAGGAGACGTAAAAATAATAATAAAATTCAATTTAGATTCTTTTTGTTCAATTAGGTACTGAAAGCTTAGGCATAGAACTTGTGGTTATAGGTTGTTATAGACTAGGCCCAAGTAAGGGAAGGAGATGAAAGCTAAAGTGATAAAATGGATGAATATCTAAATCATTGAGACAAGCTCCTATGTTAAAAAATTTTTGAGTTAAAAATAATGGACATTGCAAAAAGAATACATCAGCTCCTATGTAATGTACATAGGAGATATCAGTAAGTATCAAGCTTAGAGGCATGATGATGGTGATTAGAAAATTGGAAAGGGATATACAGCAAGATAGGGGCTAAGCAGTAACCCTAAATCTTAGACACCTTCTAGGTTGCTTAGATTAAGCCAAATCCCTACTTAGAAGGGAAGCCAAGTCATTAGAAATATAAGTGATGAGGTCACCTCATACCTTAAAAAAGGGGATGCAGTTTAAGTATTAGTGAATTACTTGACCAAGTTAACACCATTCCTATTGATTAAAGTAGATTTTTCCCTTAGGAAGCTAGCAGAGTATGCAAATGAGGTTACCCTTAGGTTTTAATAGAAGCTATATAAAGCATTGGGTAATAAAGGGTCTAAGGTACATACTATCCTACGAGAGAGATAACTAATTGGCATAGTAGTCTATAAGAGGGTGTTACCAAAGATTGCAAGGGTTAATGATATTTCAATATAGCCTTATTATAAAAGCATGAACTTGACCTCATACACACCTTGTCTCAATAAAAAAGGTGAGAATTTAGACAAGCGTTACTTAGAAAGGAAAGCTTATGGTCATATATGTTAAAACAACTAGAAGCATAGGAAGTAGAATCACTTCCTATATAGGTGTTACAATATGAATAAAGATAGTGAAAATCATATCAAAAACTGAGTGTCCTTGAGGTAGCAGTACCCTAGTTACTTCTCTTAGGTATATAACCTTATTTTGTGGACAAAATAGCTTAAGTGGGGGAGAATTGTCACACCAGCAACACTCTAAGCTTGGTAAATTAATAAGCAAGCTTGGGTTCAAAGAGAGATTAATGGAGACCAACTGAATTAACTTAAGAAAATTTATTTAGTAAAATTAGGGATATAATAGTAGGAAAAAATTATTAAATTAAGGAGTTTTCTATGGAAAATTATTCGAGAATTGGCAATTACACGAATATATATGAGGAAAATTATGTAACTATGAAAATCAAAATAACAATAATAATAATGATAAGTTGACAATTTTCTAAAAATTTCTGGTGATAGCATAAAATGATTAGCAAGAGAGATTAAGGGGCACTAGGAAAAAAAAGAAAAGAAAAGCAAGAATAAAGCAGAGAAGAGAGATGACATAAATTAGGATTTAGGTAAAATTAAAAGACGAAGAAAAGAAAGAAAAGAGAGAAATCAGTAAGGAGGCAATGATCATGGCAGCAAGAAAGGAAAAAGGAAATAAAGGAAAGAAGTAAAAGAGGAGAAAAGGGTTTAGGCATTAATAAAGATTGGTAATTTAGATTCTAGCAACCTAAACAATGTGGTTGTGCCATGGAGCTGTGATGGTGCTAACAAAGTAGCTAATCAAGGTTGCACTATAGATAAGTTACCATTGATTTTATTATTTTCTTGGGTGATTCTTCTTGACATCTATGGATAAAAAGGAGCTAATTAAACCAATAGAGCAAAGTCATAATTGTGAGATAAGGGAAGCTGCTACAAAATTTTTTTATAGCATGACAATGGTCATTAAAGCTAGTCAGTTGAGCAACAAATAGAAAAATAATAAAGAAAATAGAGGGTGGAATATGGCTTTATAATTATAAAATTAATTTAGAAAAAGAGAAGGTAACTAATAGCTGAATTGCATGAGATAGTTATAGCAAAATAGAGGAAGGTTAATAGATGTTGAGGATAACAGCATTACAATTGATATTATCGTTAGTCCCCCATAGAAACTAAGTCAAAATAATGAAGAATAAGGCAGGAAAGGAATTCAAAGGTTTGATTGTTACCAGTTAAAATTTAGGGCGATGAAGTTGATAGGGGGAAAGTGGTATTTTTAGCTGCTACTAGTATAAACGGTGCTATTGCGATAGACTTGCCTCTATAGAGGGAAGCTATTAATTCTACAGTAGGTGTATGATTGTTTTAGAATCACAGCTTGATGATTAGAACAAGAAAGGATAAGTTAAAATATGGAGAAAACAAAGAATAGGGACTTAATGATTGGTAAATAAATTGAAAAAGAAGACAAAGGGAAGAATAGAGTCCGAACAATAAGTAAAAAAAAGAAGCAATATTAGAATTGCAATAGCAAAATGTAGAGATTGCTGCTGTAGTAGCAGTCACTGCAGAGGAGGAACTGAGGTGGGGGACTTCAAATGGCTATAGGAAAATTATATATATATTTTTTAAACTAATACAAGAATGGGTTGAAATAGTATTTTAAGAAGGTAGCCTGATCAATTACAACATGTTACCATAAACTTTGGTATGGTTGAAATTTTAGGCTTTGAAGTTTTTTAATTGGGAATTTTGGGTGATGAAATAAGAAGTGTTCAGTTGTAGATTTTTTGTAGGACAATCAGCCATAATAGGGAGTAAAAAAAAAAATATGTGATGTTCAATGGGTTTAATGGTAGCCAAGAAGAATTCCAATTTTGGTGAAAGTTATTTAGTATAAAATCAAACTAATAGTGCAGTAGACATGTGAAATTAAATGCAAAGATGATCTTGGATAGCCAGGACCATTCGGTGCTACCAATGATGGATTGCAACTATAATTTAGCAGCATTTGGAGGTATAGGCACCATTATAACAATAGATGACAATACAAGCAAGAGAAACCAAAGGTGATGGTGAGCTAGGACCAAATGTGGACAAAGGCAAAGGGAAAAGCATAAGTTGAAGTGGATATAATTAGGATTCAATGTATGTACTCCCTTATGCACTAATCTCTCTAACTATATTTATTTTTTAAGCTAAATAATTTCTAGTTAAGTTAAATGGAATGTGTCCTTACATTGACAATTGCATTTTTATCAACTTGATATCTTACAAGTACTATGTACTAAGCAAGCTTCCATACACAAGTATATGTCATACCAAGGTTATAGATCAAATAATATGCTCTTAGCATAAGTAACTAAGGTTTATTTATGGATATAGATAGCATTTCAAGTATTGTAGGTAGATCGATTGTGTACTTATGAAGTTATTATAAGTTGCCGAAGAAATAATTGAACTAAGATAGGGGAACAGAGGAGTAAAGTATAAGATGTAATTGAGAGACAAGTTATATGTATAATGATTCTAGTTTTATAGACTAACAGATTTTTTCACAAGAGAGGACCCTTTATGTTAGGAGCTATCGATACAACCAACTATAGGAATGATAACACACCATATAAACAAGATCCCTTATAACCTAACATATCTAGGTAGACACCAAGTAGAGTATGAGCACATTGAGAATGCAACTAGATCTGAAGAGGAATTTTTAAACTAACTCTTGTGAATATTAGGCACAATTAGCTAATTATTGTTGAGTGTAAAGCAAGTTAATAATATTAAACAACTAGGTTCCAATACCTCACTGGAACATGTTTTAGTAGTGAACATATTTTGTGAATTCAAGTGGCTTATGTATTTAGTATTATAAATTGTATCACACATTCACTTTGACGGTTTTGGTGTAAATAGAGTGTTGATAACAATTATACTAAAATCACATGTTGTACTAGCTCTGCATTAGTTGCAATATATGTTGTGCATGACATCTTAGATATAAGAATTATGTTGGGTTCCAAGTCTTGCGAGTTAATAACAAATAGACATGGATAGGCAAGGTGTATTTTGAAATATACAACTTAAAACATAGGATGACATTATACATATAAGTGGGAGGATATTTTAATTGTATATAGCAATGGAACCTTACCAAATATAATTTAAAGGTGATATTTAGCACATATGCATTTTTGAGTAATTGTATATAAATAGTAATCCATGTTTCTATAAAAGAGTCTTTATATATAGATGGATTGCCATGCTAAAGAGATAGGCTAAATAGTTTACATGTGACATTAATGATTATGATCTCTTGTATACTCACATTGTAATGCCTCTGTGTCAAGGCTCCATAAATAGTGCCATCAGGTTTAAAAAGTGTGCCTTAGGTGCCGAGTCACTTGCATGAGAACTGAGGTAGTGACACTGGTCATGAAACTTCGAGGAGCTTTAAAATGGTGAAATAGGCCAAAGTAAAAAATTTAGTAAAACCAATAATTCATTTCGGGCTGTAAACTATTGATCTTCGGGTTAAACTGAGTTAGGCCAGGAATGACCCGGGATATGCCTGGACGAACCCAAAAATGTCATACCCTGAAGCTTAAAAATCCACTAAGTCTATGTGTGAAAGAAATTTCAAATTTCAAGGTCATTTACAACTTCTCGTAATTTTTAAGTTTGGCATGTAAATTAAGACAGTCTGAAAACTATCCTATAAATGGAATTTGGCTTTGAAATTTTATAAGCATGTAAATGGGATTAAATTAGAAAGATTTTACTAGACTGTTGAAGTATACTAAAGAATTTATTTCTAATGAAAAAGAGAAATATAAGAGATTTTTGATGGGGCTGAGTGTAGAATTGAGAATGCAGACAGTAAACCCTAGAGAGAAAGATTTTGTAGTATTGGTGGTAACTACATATGACCTGGAAGAAATGATGTGAGAGAAGAAGCATTTCTTTTAGAGAAAGAGGTAATTCACTATAGGACAGTCCAATATAGTGTTAGTGGATAATAAAAAGAGAAAAAAGGGACAGATTTAGTCTTAGCCTAGACCCTAGTCTCAGTCAGGGTATTAGGGGTAGAGATAGGCATAATCCTAAAGATCTAGACAAGCCTCTATAAGTAGACCTCGATTGCCTCCTTGAGCTAATAGTGCTCTTGGCATAGTAGGTGATAATAATGGACCCCTAACTTGTAATACTTGTTAGAAGAGACATTAAGGGGAGTGTAGACTGGCTAGAAGAGGAGAGTGTTTTAATTGTGGTGCTGGAGACCATTACAGAAGAGAGTGTCCTCAGAGACAGGTAGAGGGTGCTCAGACTCAGGCACTTATAGTTACACCTCAGAGTAGAGGTCAAAGTAGAATAAAGGAGAGCAACCTAGTGCTAGTTAAGGTACTAGATCTGAGGCTTGTGCTCTAGCCAGATAATATATAGTGAGAGCCAGAGAAGAGGCTGTAGCACTAGACATTATAACTAGTACTTTTTATTTATTTGATATTCTAATTTTGGATTTGATAGACCCTAGTTTGACTCACTCTTAAATATGTAACACACAAGCTCATAATAGGGGGTTAGAGCCTAAATATGTTGATATAGATATCAAAGTCAGTAATCCTATAGGATAGAGTGTGACTGTGAATAGGGTATATAGGCAGTGTCCTCTAGTGATTTATGAACATCAATTTTTTGGTTGATTTGATTGATCTACCATTCCATGAGTTTGATATAATACTAGGAATGGATTGGCTAACTAAGCATCAAGCCATAATTGACTATAGACATAAGAAATTGACCATCTAGACTATAGAAGGATAGATAGTGATAGTGGATGGTGAGAAAAGCCTTCTAAATAATCTTATCTCTGCTGTTACAACACTAAAACTTCTTTAAAAAGGGTGTGAAGCGTACCTAGCTTATGCCATTGATACTAATACCCCCATCTCCAATCTTGAACATATTCCAATTATTTCTGAATTTCCTAATGATTCACCAAGTTTACCGCCTCAGAAAGAGCTTAACTTTGAAATTGAGGTATATCCTGGTATAGCTCTAATATCCATTACTCCTTATTGAATGACACTTGTTGAATTGAAAAAAACTAAAAGTATAGCCATAAGATCTATTAGACAAAGGTTTTGTTAGACTTAGTGTATCTCCTTAGGGTGCACTTATATTGTTTATAAAGAAGAAAGATCGATCATTTCGACTGTGTATTGATTACAGACAGCTAAACAGGGTGATTGTGAAAAATAAATATCCATTGCCTAGAATTGATTTCTCAAAATTTGATATGAGATATGAGTATCACTAGTTGAGAATCAGAGGAATGGATATTCCTAACACTATCTTTAAAACTTGGTATGGGCACTATGAATTCTTGGTGATGCCATTTGGGCTCACTAATGCACTTGCAGCCTTTATGGACTTGATGAATAAGGTTTTTCAACCTTATTTAGACTAGTTTGTTGTGGTATTCATATATGACATTCTGGTGTATTCTAAAAACAAGGAAAAACATGAACATCTTAGGGTTGTGTTATAGACTCTGAGGGAGAAATAGTTGTATGCCAAGCTCAATAAATGTGAGTTTTGGCTGAGTAAAGTAGCATTTTTGAGGCACATAGTTTTTGTAAAAGGGATCAAAGTTAACCTTAGTAAAGTGAAGGTAGTGTTAGAATGGGAACCACCAAGGAATGTTATAAAAATAAGAAGTTTTCTAGGATTAGTAGGGTATTATAGGAGATTCATTAAAGGGTCTATCATTGCTACTCCTTTGACCAAATTGATCAAAAAGAATGTGAAATTTGAATGGGATGATAAATGTCAACAAAGTTTTAAGAGATTTAAAAAGATGTTGACAAAAGCTCCTATCCTAATTCTACCTAAACAAGGTAAGGATTCCACAGTGAATAGTGATGCTTCACTAAATGGTTTGGGATGTGTGTTGATGCAGGATGGAAAAGTAGTAGCCTATGATTCAAGATAGTTGAAGCCACATGAGAGGAACTATCCTACACATGACTTAGAGCTAGCTACTATTGTATTTGCTCTAAAAATATAGAGGCACTATCTGTATGGTGAAAAATATTATATCTACACATATAATAAAAGTCTAAAATACCTCCTTACTCAGAAGTTATTGAATTTGAGGCAGAGAAGATGGTTAAAATTGATAAAAGATTATGACTGTCTAATTGATTACCACTTGGGGAAAGCAAATGTGGTGGTAGATGCTTTGAGTAGGAAATTCATAGTAACTCTAAAAGTTATGAATGCTAGACTATAGTATACTCTAAAAAATGCTATTCTAGCTAAGTTATTGGTGAAACCTAATTTTCAATAGTAGAACAAAGAGACATAGATGAAAGATGAACAGTTGGTTTAGATGGTAAGTAAAGTTAAAAAGGGGAAGGCCATAGGGTTTAGATTGACATGAGATGGATGTCTATATTACTAGAATGGGTTGTGTGTACCCCGTACAGATGACCTAAGGTTATAAATACTGAGAGAGGCACATGAAGCTCCTTATTCTATGCATCCTTAGGGCATAAAAATGTATCTACACTTGAAGTCTCATTATTGGTGGCCAGGTATGAAAAAAGATGTGGCAAGATGTTTGACTTGTCAACAAGTGAAAGCTGAGCATCAAATTCCTTCTAGATTACTACATCCTAAGCAATACCAAAATGGAAGTGGGATAAGGTAATAATAGATTTTGTGATGGGTTTACCTATGACTAGAGGTAAATGTGATGCTATATGGGTAATTGTGGTAGATTGACAAAAATAGCTCACTTTATTCTGGTCAAAATATATTATTCTTTAGAAAAGCTAGCTCGACTGTACGTGGATGAAATAGTCAGACTTCATAGTGTATTAGTGACTATTATTTTTTATAGAAATCCTCATTTCACTTTTAGATTTTAGAAGAAGTTGTAGGAAGCATTAGGCACTGACTTGCCTATAGTACAAGTTTTCATCCTCAGACTGATGGATAGTCAGAAAGGGTGATACAGGTACTTAAGATTATGCTGCAAGGTTGTGTAATTGAATTTAAAGGTAGCTGGGATCAGTACCTA
>CANXYI011131868.1:0-10376 GCA_948208565.1 Hura crepitans | reverse complement strand
ATGCGCTGAGCAAAATTGCTCAATGGTGTATTCTAATACTATGAAACTTGTACTTTATGCCACCATCAAATTCTATATCTATATTCCCTTTTTAATCATTTAGTCCTCTATTCATCTTTCATACATTTATATTCTTATGTGCATATATGTGCTATTTAAATAATTGTTATCCTTCTCATGTCTCAATACATTATGCTATGTTATATCATTTCTAATTATCTATATATATATACATTCGTATCTTTCTTTTACTCGTAACTATGGTTTCTATGCTTTCTTTCTCTATTTAAGAACTTGCTTCCTTTTTATAATATTAGATTCCCTAAATTTCCCTTTTCTCTTCCATATATATATATATATGTATGTATGTATATGTACATACACACACACACACACACGTATATATATATATGTATATATGTATGCATATATGTATGTATGTATATTAATACTTAATTATTCAAGTTCATTCTATTTAGCACATTGTTCAAGATATCATATTTATATTCTAGGTTACTCATAATAGTATCTCGCTTATCTTCTATCTCATTATTTACTTATCTTAGCCCATATTTGACATACAACATCTTTATATTGGATAATGGGATATCAACCTTCAAAGTATCATTATATGTGCAATGGCCCACATTTTGGACCTCACAAGTTGCTGCACCAATATTAATATATATGCAGTGGCCCCATAGGACAACACAAGCAGCTGCACCCGTATGGATATGTGTAGTGGCCTTACTGAACCATATAAGCGGCTGCACTCGCATTAATGTATGTGCAGTGGCCCTATTGGAACTTGTAGGCTATTGAACCAGTATAGAATGACACTAAGGTGCCTTAGTAGCTACTAAACTCTTTAGGTTGTCAAACTCATAGGGGTTATTATCAATTCTCATTACGTTTCACTTCCTAATCATTTTTCATGTTATTAGACATCATCGGGAATTGGACTCATGTTGAGTTTTAACATCACATTTTAATTACACAATTATATTGTTAAAACCTTAATGGTTTATAATTATTATGTCCCTCAAGATCATCATAAGCATATTCATATACAAGTATGTATTATATTAATATTACTCGTAACACATGTGTCATCATTAAATCTTCCTACTCATATTCTATGACTTAGAATTTCCTTACTCATATGCTTATTCATAAAATTCTTAATTATTTCCTTGATTTTCTAGTTAATCTTATAATCTTATCTTTTATTTAGTTATTATTTGTATAATACAAATTCCCCTATTTATAATTTTTTATTACCTTTTCAATATCCTCCTTTCCTTATACAATTAATCATTTATTCCAACAAAATTATTCTATTCATAATATCCAATATTCATTTTATAAATTTTTATATCTTAGAATTCAATTATTATTTTCACATATCTTTATTATTCTTAGTATTTAAGAATTATGATTTATAACAATTATGCATATACAAATACATTTTTATTTACTTTAATTTATCCATATAATTTTATTCTTTACATAATTAGTCTTACTTAGATTCTTGCTAATTAATCCCATACTCCTTACTTTAATTAGAATTCCTATGTATAATTTATTTAATTCATTTTATTTTCTTTCTTTGATTTTATTATATTTATACAAAATCACTATCCAACTATATTTACACATAAATTTCATATTTTAGTTTATTTTCACATAACTAATTTTACTTAAATATAATTATATATTTGTAACATACATATATTCATATATCTATTTTTTTAAGAAACTTTATAACATTCTAATTAATTTACATAATTATTTTTAAAATTCTTCTTTTTACTTATTTAACCCTTAATTCTTCAATTATTTATTTTTTTGCTTTATGTTTTCTTTACTCTTACTAATACCTAAATACTTTTCAAATAATTAGTCCATTAGTATACACAATTGCGTATACTTATCCTAACCTACCAACTAATCAATTAATTACCAAAGTTTAAGATTATGTAGCTTAAGTGATTTAAAATCTTTTTCTCTTTTTTGTGACTCATACATTATATCATTAAAATTCCATATCATTTATATATCCATCTTCCACCAATTCTTACCCTTTTTACCTATTATAAGTTTTGGCCCCTATAAAAAAAGTGTCTCGATCCATTATGTTAACACTCCTCTACACTCATTCATAATTTCCTAATTATGACTATGCCAAAATTTCAAACACTTGATAATTTTTCCTTTATTTTCTTTTAGTACACCATTTAGCTTACAAGTACAAACATGCCTCAAAACTTTCTTTTCCACATTTTTATTATCCTACCATCTCAATTGAAGCCTAATTAAACATTGGTTGTATCAGTTTCATATAACTACTGCATTATAGTGAATTACTTGTTTTATAGGCATACATATACAAATTTCATAATATGAGAATACACATACCTTATCAAGCTTTAATGCTTGTAATACTCATCTAATCACTATTAATCTCCCTTTAGTGTCCTCAATTCACTATCTAGTCTTCAATTTTTTCAACTTTTGTAATCATCCCTCACATAAAGTCTATTAAAAATTCCATTAATCACACATATTTAATTAAATTCCTTAGCTAATTACTTAAAATCTTCAATTAACTAAAGAAATTGCATGATCAAAAAACCCATTTACCACTCCTTGAATGCCCTCTAACACATATATTCCACCTCATTTCTTCCTCTTAATCATCTTTTTTTTCATGTATCTTAAGAGTAAATTATAGAAATGGTCATTAAACTTTGGCATCTATAATGCGGTGGTCACAAATTTTAGTAACCAGAATATGAAAAAATTAACATAAATTTCATAATAAGTAAAAGAAACCTAGGAAATGTCAATTTCTAACATGTAGTTGCCATGTGTCCATTTTTTATTAGTTGACTTAGGTGGTTGGCTTACATGTGTCTCTTTATGGCCTTGCCACATGGTAGTTACTAGTAGTCAACTTCTGCTTTTCAGTAATTTTCACTTTATTTGTAAGTCAACATTACTTTGTTTATATTCTAGTTACTAAAATTTCTTTTGTGACCATCTTGTTATAGATGTTAAAGTTTAATGACCTTTTGTGTAATACACTATACATCTTAGGAGGGCTAGATATATTATGGAGAAGACCTTTAATTTAATGTAGTATTTTGATGTTTAATAGAAGGTTAACATAAGAATTTTGATAAGTGAGGGAGAATGAATTTTTGGCTAAGAAAGGGGAGAGGAAAGGGAGGTGTTGGCTGAAAATGTTAAATATTTTACATTAAATTCAATTATATACTTAAATCTAATGGCTAGAATTTAAAGCATTCAAAACATATATGGATTTGATCTAGTCCATGTGTCATTAAAATTTTTTATATTTATATAATTAATTTAATCTTGGATGGCCAATATCTTATTTGCCACTATTACATACAAGGGTCATAAGTGTTCCTTACACAAATATCCCATTATGCTTATCTCATTAAATATTAATTTTATGAATTCATTTCACAAATTTTTTTCTAATAGCTCCTATGTCGTAAAAATTTGAGTTATATGATTTTCATATTCCTCAAATTATTTTAGTATCAGGATGTGCTAGTCTTGGATTTTTTGAGCATATTTTCTAAATTTATGGTTTAGCTCTAAATGATTTACTATTCACCATCATTGATTTTAACCTCTTATATGACCTCAAATGCCTATCAAAATATTTTATCAAATAATTTATACTACCTCCTGATACAGTCAACTCCAATTGGGCTCGAGATACGCTATTCATGGCCCGACTATTCATCGGAACCATCTCTCGAATCTCATTTTTTCACATTTCTAGGTTCCTCACATGTCATATGCATATTTTCAACCAACATACACATGTTCCACTCATCCCTTAACTACTAAATACATGTTTTCAATTTTGCCCCTAGCTTTCTCATGTATTTCTCGCATTGCCCTTTGGTCATTTTTTGCTCTATTATTTACACCAACTAGCTCTACTCAATCTGTATGCCATTTCATTCCCCAATTTTTCTTCTAATTCCTATTCTATCCTTATGAAAAAGTTGGACTTAAAGTTAGGGTGTGACATAATATGAGCATAATGTATAATGATTTTGATATGCTTGCTTAGGCCAAATGGCCAATGATAAGGATATGGATGCTAAAAGCATTTCTAAATGAGGGAAACATGTAATGTTCATGATAAATACATACAAGACACAGAAAATATGTATGATGAATTAAGATATGCTTATATGCCTATGTTGCAGATAGAAAAGATGGAAATGAATTATATGATAAAATGATGATAGTTACCCCTATTTAGTCCTTTGTTGGCCAAATGACATTTATGATGCATATAAGCTACATTAACATATACAAAACTAAAATTATAATGGTGATGGCTAGGGATGATCAAAATCTAAACTGACATAATTAACTCGATCAACCTAAATCGAATTGACTTGAATTTTTTATGACACCCCTTACTTGATCTGATCACTAGACACAAATAAAGAGCAACACACAAATTGATATCCAAAATATACTTAATGAAAAACCTTATAAATTTAAACCCTTCTTTGAAAGAAACTTCATTTGCATGTATAAGGTTGTAAAAGTACAAATTTTCAAAAATTATTCTCCAAGGTATACTATTAAAGTCCTCGTGCTGAAATTTTGAAAGCATAATGACTATACCAAACACTATCGCAAATAGTAACCTATATAAAAATAACACTTCCAATATATCACAACACATCACACCATTATCTGGTTCTATCTAACCCACTAATTCAATCTCAACATTCATCAAGCATACATAAGAAAGAGATATCATACAAGTCATACATCATCATGCATATTGTTATAAATAAGATGTAATAAAGTATTAATGAGATAAAAAATTACTTACATCACATATTAGACTCAATCCCTTAATTACACAATAGTGCCTCTATATGAGTACATCACAGATTATAAGAAAGAAAAGAAATATACCAAAAGAATCCTCTCCTAATCAACTTGCTGATATTAAGGCTTTTACTTTAATATGATTCTTTAACTTGTGTATCACATAATGAAAATGATGGGCTAAGTGAATGCTTAGTGGTGTATTCAATTTAACATATGTATGATCACACACCCATCATGCATAAATATCAAAACCAATTATAAGAAAGTTACCTTATAGGCATGTATATATAGAGCGTACTAAATAATGTAGATATGTATAAGCTATAATATAAAATGATCAACATGATATCTCAAGCATACAAGACAATTTATCAAATTAAATTATAGCTACTCCTAAAAATTCTTTTCATTTTTGGTTTTAAGTTTTACTATTTTAAAATTATGCCCATACCTAAGAGACAACTATCTAAAACTAGATAATGGGATTGACTAGGCTTAAAGGCTACATCGAGCTGAAGATCATACCTAGACTAGGAGGTCATATTTAGACCAAAGGTTATAATGATCTGTAGATCATATCTAAACATGAAGATCATATCTAGACTTGAAAGTTACATTGATATATAGATCGTATCTAGACCTGAAGGTCATATTGCATAAAAAAGGTATGCTAGTAGTTGCATTATCTCCCTAGTTGATTGGCCAACATATCCAATCTAAGTTGTCTACTTTTATAGGGCATAACCATTATACTTTAAGTTTCACCTTCTTTAAGTGGCTTAAAATGAGTTTTATAGATCATTTAGTCAACATATGACTAAATAGGGGAATCAAAGTCTCAAGGGCTTATAAGCCATCTTGCATTATTACCAATTACCCTTATGGTCATATATATACATAATCACACTTACGAGTATAAATATGTATCAACTCATGTTCTATATGTTATCATCATCTCATATAGCTCATAAATGTTACTATAATACAATTATAAACTCAACACATAGCCTTAACCAATTCAGCCATACACATGCCATAACACAAAATAAGTAATTTTTCATGTTTTTTTTGGCAAATCTCATTTCATTACTCTTGTACATACAATTATCTTATTTTAGCATCTCATTTAACTTATATTTATGTTTATGTGCGTGTGACATGTTAAAGCATAATTCACCCATACTCACATTTCCATTTGGCCATACCATAATTTTCAATAAATTATTACACAAGTCCATCATATTACATAATTTAGGCATATATGTCATATCTCTGAAGCCAAGTCATCAAATATATCCAATTAGGCATCAACACACCATCACATACCACCTTTTAGCCAAGCTCTAAAACCATTAAACTAACATGTTACTTTTTTCCTTAACATTATTTTCAATACTAACATAAACATATGTTATATCTTTACAAGCCATATTCACACTAATCCATCACAAGGAAGCATTCAACCATAAATAGAAAAAGACTTAAATATACCAAATACCATCAATTCATTAATTTAGGCATTCATTATGATCAAACATATTAGCAATTTGCATAATTTCCATCAATTACACTAATTAAAAATTTTCATGCAACAACATGCATACACTTTATATGTCAACACATTACTATAATGCATATGTTAACTTGAATACACTTACAATTGGGTTAAAATACACAATAATTACTTTCTTAGGCCTTCTCTTTGCCTTTTCTCTTCTCTTGCTCCTTTTCTTTAACACAAGCCATATAACAAAAATAAAAATTCCATTTAAAATCATAGGGACTTCAAAAATCAAATCCAACCTTAAAATCATGTTATTAGGCACTTGGAGGCACTGAGAAAAATATGAAACCAAAGTAAAACTTACTCTTTAGGTTTCAAGTCACTATTTACTCCCTTGCTTAATCTCCTAAAATCACCTTGTTTTCTTGATTTCTAGCTTTAGTGGAGCTCTAAAGGTGGTAGAAGTATAGTTTGATGGCTTGGAAGTGAAAGATTAGTGGTAGATTAAAGGATGGAAAAAGAAGGATGCAAAGAGAATTACACTCTAACAACATCAACAAAATGAAGAAATGGGGAAAGAAAAGGCTGCTAATACTATTCATAATTTGACCGTTTTAAAAGACTTATCAATAACCTTTGACTTGGTCAATTAAATCAGGGTCCAAGATTAAAACATCTGTAATCTAATGGTCCACCTTCTTTGCCCTATTACTCTTACTTTCCTTTAATTATTCCATCCTTTAATTTAACCCTCAATGAACACTCAAAATGTCTTATAAAATCATGCTATCAAGACTCATAAATCCCAAGAAACCCTTGCTCAAAAATTAAGGAAATTGATAACAAAATCATATTTTAATCTTTACCCAATTCTTGGAAAAATATTTCCTGATATTTAAAAATTCCAATTTTTTTTTGCCAATGGCTTATTTAGAATATTTAAGCATTAGGTTGTATTGAACCTAGAATTTTTTGAGCAACAATGAATTATTTTACGATTCTAGTTTCCAACATCACTATTCAAGTGACATTATAGAAAAATATTAATTGTTATTTTTAAACATCAAAATGTCTTTGTTTTCACTCTAAATTTTATCCAAAATTATATAGTGTGACTTGGGTCCTAAAAAACACTATTTACATATGTAGAAGTACTATTTATAAGTCAGGATTTTTGAGGTGCTACATTTCTTCCCCTCTTAAAAGAAATTTCATCTTCAAAATTAACTGATGCAAATAGTTGGGGATATTGCTCCCTCATCTAAGCCTTACTCTCCTAGGTAGCTTTTTCAATATTATGATGTGGCCATAGTACTTTCACCAAAGACACTATTTTGTTATGTAACTTCTTAACCTCTTGGGCTAAGATTCTCACTAGCATTTCTTCATATGATAAATTTGGTTGTATCTCTATTTCTTCAGCTGATAGAACATGCAATAAATCTAATCCATATCTCATTAGCATTGACATATGGAAAACATTATGTATCTATTATAGCTCAGGAGGTAAAGCCAGTTTATAGGCCACTAGTCCACACGTTATATTATTTTGTACAGGCCAATGAATTGTGGACCTAGCTTACATTTCTTGTCAAATTCCAACACCCTTTGCCATGGAGATACTTTGAGAAACACATTATCTCCCTATAATGCTAAAAAATTTTAACATTGTGAATAGTGATAACTAGGGTTTGTGAATAATGACTTTTAGGTTATGATTAAGTTTTTCTTACTGATTAAATGATTAAGTTATAAGTATACTGTGAGTAAAATTTCAAATGAAAAATAAGGACATTTATAGGTCTAACGAGTAATAATGTACAAGATTATAAATAGTATATCCCGAAATCCTAAATAGTGACTTTAGATATGAGCTAACCTTACTTGTGATGCCACTTACACAGTTCGGACATCGGCTGGTCATCAAGCCCAACTAAGTTTTGCATGCATATTGAGATATCCTATACTCACTTATTTTATTATTTATTATAAAACATTCTTTTTAAAACATTAGGTGTGAAAATATGAGTTTACAAACAAAATTTTCAAATAGTGTTACATTTTCAAAAACTGGGAATCCTCATGCTAAAATTTAGGTAGCATAACTATTGTACTGAATACTATCTCAAATTTTTAAATAGTAACTTGCACAAGACAATACACTTTTATAGTCATTTCACACACTTCCTATACTCTATGTGATCCTCTGAACACTGCATAACACATAAATACAAACACAAGATATCTCAACCTTAGGAAGAGATATCATATAGTACAACACACAAATAACTAGTTTAATAAGGTTTATAAACTTCAAATCCAAAAAGTAACATTTAATTACAACTTTAGGCTTATTCCCTTACAAAACACATTTGAGTGCTACTTATACATCACAACTGTTTTACATATAGCCTTATCTTGATAATTCTTGATGTCTTAAGGCTTTGAGTATCAAAAAGTCTCCTTACCTATACATCATAAACAAAGGAAGTGCTAAGCAAATGCTTAGTGGTGTAATCAAAATAACATGTGCTTATAAGCATTTTAACATACCATAGGTATATGCCATTCATATAAATGCATAACTAATTTACATAATGCATAATATTCATACAAATAGTGATATGTCATATTCTTGACCGATTGCCATGCATCATACAAAATAATATACATATCACTCATATATGGCAAACAAATGTATAAAATCAACAAATCATTAAATTGAGCTATTTTTGATCTATACATGCACTTATTTGTCATATTAATATCAAGATAAACATTAGAAGTTGATTTCATTGTTTATCTTATTATCTTAACTTAAGCCTATAGGTATAACCCCAAACCTATGGATAATAGGATCATAACTTGTGCAGTGGCCTACATTTTAGACCTTACAACTGCTGTACCAACAAAAATAAGATTGTGGAGTGCCCATCTAGAGTTACGTGGCTACACTCGTATGTGCTTGTGCATTGGCCCCTACAAGAACTTACGGTGGCTGCACCCATATAGATCTATAGATCTTAGCACAAATCCATAGGTAAGACTAAAAGTGAACCATTAGATCATAATCTAAGCACAAAAGTGCCCTAGTAACTGCTATATCCCCTAGTTGACCTGTTAACCTATCCATTCCTAGGTTGTTGTATCTTATGGGCTAAAAACTATTATGTTTAGTTTTACCTCATTAAATAGGCTAACATAGCTTTTAACTTACTTATTTTAGCCATTAAATGGCTAAAATTGCTTAATTTCATTAAAAACATCATTTTTAGCAATCATGCTAATTTTAACATACATTATGCCAGATTTGTGCCATATGCATAACAATTCATCATTTCCATCTCATTCAAGGAATTTCAACATGTATTATACATGAATACATTCATTTTAGGTCATAAATCCATTTAGGGCTCATTATGCCTTTATGTTTATTAAATTTATCATTATATGGTATAACTTGTTTTAAAGAACTCTTTAGAGCTCATCTAGGGTTTAGGACATATTTTGGCCATAAACCTTACTTCTATATGATAATAATCACATTTATAATCTATATTATGAGTGAAACATGCATACATTTCAATGTTCACAATTTATGAGTCATCATGCATATGCGCTATTACAAAAGCATTCGGCCATACATGTAGATATAGGCATACTTAGTGTTCATCATCAAACATGCTACCTAGTCATATTCAATGACATATCCACACACAATTAGAGCTTAAAGCACTAAAATTTATAGGTCACATGCTTATATAGGAATTTCAACCACTAGCCATACACATTCATTCTTTATTAGTTAACTCATGTTATTATACACATATATAAGGTTTTCGTTTAAACATATATAGCCATCCCTATTGCAAAATTTCAAATACCATATTAACCTTATTTTACACCTAAAATGGCTTTATTTCATCATAATTAATGACTTAAAACTCAATGCAAAGAATCAATCTACCAT
>CANXYI011131720.1:0-15129 GCA_948208565.1 Hura crepitans | reverse complement strand
ATATGCTAGCACTTCTCAATTTTGGAATGAAAAATAGAGTCATGGTTCACAACACCATATGTGGTAAAAGGGACAATTTATATAGGATGCAATGCATGGGATTAATAAAAGTTAGAATATTATATGGCATATTATTTTGGCACTTTTAGGTTGAGATTCTCAGTCCCCAGTGGAGTTGCCACTGTAGTGAAATGAATTGGGGATGAGAGCAGTTTAGTGTTTGGGAGTCGCCACCTGGCCTCTACACCAAGACCTCTTATCTTTTGTACCAAAAAGGTTCAAAATTTAGATCTTATTTATGCCCCAATAATATGCCTTCCTTTTATGTTGTAATGTTTATCATTCCCGTATCAAGCAAGCATGTATTATATTTAAACATTCATGTAACCTTTTCATGTATAAGAAGTAAACTATGGTATTTCAAGAACACAACAAGTACATTGTACATCCAAAAATTAGGCTATTGATTAATTGTTATTTAACCTAACAATTACTCGTAATTCTATAGGAATTAGTGGTAATTACCTAACTCCTATCCCTAGGAGATTAGCCTTTATTAAATACATTTTAATATGACTTTTGATTAAAGAAAACTCAAAATCATTTTTATTAGAAAACACTAATTAATTAGATAGAAAACCTTTTGATGTGAGATTTAGGCTTTTAGTGTGTAAAATAAGTTATTAACCACCTATTACATCCCTAAAAATAAGCAATGAAATAAAAATAGTACAAAACTAAAGGAAATAGTCTATGACATGAAACTGGTCCTGCTTGTGTGTCATTAGGTCTGTAAAGAATCCATAGAGCTCTAGCATATGTTTGTGTAGATTGATACTAGGGTGATAAACAAGGTCTATCCAGATTTCCCACTTTAATTAGATTGGTCACTTGTAACAATCTCAAAGAAAGAGGTTAGAAATGACATGCAATGACCCATAAGGACCTTAAAAGACAATGTCATTAAGTAACATAACATGAATGTGAATGAGCCATGATTCATGTTATGAAGTGTTTATCAAGTGACATAAGCATTACTATTCATAGATGATACATAAGTTAACATATAGGTAAATACACAGTTATAAATATAAGTCTATGCAGACTACATTCCTTATGAGAAAGAGTCTGTGAGAACTATAAATAGAGGTAAATGTGTAAGAAGACATAACATCCCCGCAGACTATGTTCCTTGTGAAAGAGGGTTCGTGAGGATTACATGTTAAGATAGACATATGTAAAACCTCATCATCTATGTAAACTATATTCCTTATGTGAGAGAGTCCATATAGATTGCATGTTAAGATAGATATGTATGAAACATAGTCATCCATGTAGACTACATTCCTAGTGAGAGAGGGTCTGTACAGACTACATGCCAATTTATGATACTAGTGATTGCTTATACATTAGTCATGTGATATAATAGTATACACATACATAAACATGGTAGATATTAGGTATAGTTTATGAGAAGCAATCAAGAAAGTATTGACTTAAGGTCTGTATAGACGTACCATAGCATACAAGCTGACATACTAAGTTTGTGTAGACACGAACATGCTCAAAGTTAAATTCATTTAAGATTAAAACAATAAAATAATTACAATGTGGCAGAGGTTAATTTATACACAATAAAATGATTTATAACAATGACCCACTCCTATAACAAATATGGGGATTACCAAGAATTAACTCATTTATAGCTAATCATAGTAGATCATAGGCCTACGTGAATAGTAAGAAATATGTTGTGTGCATAGTAAGAGGCCTCAAATATTATCTTATGAATGAGCTCTTAAGCAATAGCATAAAATGTAGGAGTTTAAAAGAAATTGCTTTAAGTGTGGGCTAATAAGACTAGAAGATCGTATCCTGGTCGAAGTTCTCACCTGAACTCACGGATAAAGGCTTTTGGCTGTTGTGAATTTTCCTCTACCTATTCATACCTAAAAAAGGTATTTATAGGCTTAGGGTTAAGAGTCTCTCATCCAAAAGTCATAGAGTCCTTCTATTTGGGTGAGGTCTTAGTCCTTGTAAACCTAGTTTGTATGCTATCATGCCAGTCCATGGTATTTGGGTGAGGTCTTAGGCCAGGTTTGAGTTAGTCCATGCAAACATAGGCTTAGACTTGTTTGGGCAAACCATAGGCCTTAGGCTTGATAAAGTTGGTTAGGGTAGCATAGACCTAGTTAATATTGGTCCATGCAGACTAGGTATCTTAAGGGCTTGTGTTGTTGCTCAAGAGCCTATCTCTGGTTATCATCATAGGCTAAAAAGTGAGTCATCTACACAACTATAAATTTTTAACTTGCAATCAAAGCTTTAATACCAAAAATGATTACAAACCAAGATCATAAATAGAATACCAAATTAAATAAAATATAAAATCCATATTACTAATACCAATAGATCTAAAATGCAAATCTAGAGTAATAAAATAATAACAACCCTAACAATATTTGAAACCAACAATAAAAATTAAGGATAAAATACAATCGAAAAGATATCTTATCTGAAAAAGGAGTAAAAATTATGTGGCACCATCTTCTTAAGAAAGTCTTCAAAGTCCATTATTCTTTATAAATCTAAAACCCTAATTTTCTCAACCAATAAAAAAAGGGAAAGAAGTTTAAGCCAACGGTCAGAGAGAAGCAAAGAAAGAAATCAACCTTTTGAAGTAGTGTTATGGGTGTCAAAACAATCAAAAATAAATTACAACTTCCTAAAGCAAAATAATTATTACATAAGGGGAGCAAGGTCAATCCCACAAAGATTGTTATTGACTAATTAAGTATTTTGAAAACTAGAGAATTAAAAAAGGAAAATAAAGCATAGTTTTTAAATTAAAAATTCAATCAACGAAAATAGGTTTCTAGTTAAAGATGTAAAATTAGTTTTGACTTACCAGATTAACACACGAATGTAAAGATAACTCTTATTATACCTTCAAAAACTAGTTTTTAGCTATTAAAGATGCTTTTAATAACAAATTTCTTCTTAGATTTTAGATTAAATAAGACATGCTATTAAATTAACCACTTGCAATAATTATTCTTGTAGACAACTTTAAGATTAATTATTAATAGCATTAAGAATGAAAAGAACCTATTTCATACTAATAATTTTTAAACATATGAAATGTTAATATGTTTATATGTTTCTTTAACACAACTAGAAAACCTATATGTTATGAAGTTGTGTTTATTGTCACTTATTAACAAACTAATAGAAAAAAGTAAAGAAATACTTTGATTATTGACTATAAATTACTCTAAGAATTAGATAATTGACCGTTGTTACCACAATCATAAGAATAACTATCTAAAATTAAGCATAAAAAAACATATAAATATTGAAAGAAAAAGTAAAGAGAGCAAGAAGAATTATTTAGATCTTACAATCTTAGTGAATCAAAACTTCAATTACACTTTAACTGGAATAAAAGACTTTAATTGGTCATCTTTGAAAAGAAAAAACACAAAAAAAAAAATTCAAAATTGTATTTACTATTACTACTGTTAAAAATAAGGTTATTCATCCCCTTTATACAGAGAAAAACCTAAGAGAGAAAATCTCAAATCAAGAAGGAAAAGTGTTTCAAAATTCCTAAATTCCTATCTAGGAAGCTTAAATATATTAAAATCTTATAATTTCTGATGTTCTAGTTCAACACAAGCTTATTTATGAAGAAAATACCCATCTCTAACTTGGAAAGAGGTTGCCAATAACAATATTATCTCTCCAAATGTGACAAATTAGTTGTTAGTCAAATAGCCATGCCCAAATCTTGTTAACAACTCAATATTCATCATTCTTTTAAGCACAAATACCACTTTTTTTTTTTGCATTCTTTTTCAACATTTAGCTACAACCTATTCAAAATAATAAAAAATATGCAAAATGCACAAATTTATCAATATTATGTTCCAAATTTGCTATTAAAATATATGAAACATAAGCCATTTATGCACATTATTAAATTCCCCCACACTTAAACTATGCTTGTCCCAAGCATAACTTATATTGTGAGGATAAAAGGGTTTATAGAGCTGCCACCCAATTTATACTAGGAAACCTATTGATCCTTAGTGTAGAAAGGGTCCAAAATCAACATCTTATTTATGTTTTTATAATATGCCTTTCTTGATACTAATGTTTATTAGTCCTGTTTCAAGCAAGCATGTATTACAATTAAAACATCTATTGCCTTTGCACATTATTTAGTTGGTAATTACAAGAAAATACAATTTACAATAATTGAAATAAAGATAAATAAGATATAGATCTAGAAAATAGGTAATTCATTAATTGACTATAACCTAACAACTAACACAATATCCATAAGGAAATTGAGATCAATTGCTAAACCCCAAACCGAAGTTTAGCCTTCTTAAAAATCTTTTTTTATAGCGAATTTTATTAAAAAAATAAAAAAAACATTTTATTAAGAAAACACTAATTAATTATGTAAAAAAATCATTGATGTTATGTGTAGGAAAATCATTGATGTTATGTTTTTTACGTGTAAAATGATTTTGATTAATTAACTATTACAAAAGGAAAAGGTCAAAAATTACCATGTTCGATAATACAGTCTAAAAAGCAAAAATATAAGTGAAATAAAGAAAGACAACATAACAAAATAATCTATCCACACCTTGATCTTATATTTGTGTGGACTTAAATCCTTGAGGATTAGGTTATACAAACCTCTTGAAAGCCTTATACATCCAATCAAGCTTTACACCTCTATAATACTATTAGCATAGAAAACATAATCCATGCAAACATTAATAAGTCTATGCAACCTCTACACACAAAGTCAAAGAATCGTGCTTACACAAATATGATAACAAGAATGAAATAAACATGTATCCTAGAAAAATCAACTGTTCATTTGTTGCAAATAAGCCTAATAAACCATGTCTATATAGACCATTGCTCAAGGTAGTATGGGTCTATGTAGACTTAGTTTAGTAGTCCAAAGAGATTTAATCATTTATTTATCAAATAATATATTATAAATTTTAAATAATTATTCAAATAAAAAAGCTCATCTCCTAGAATCAAGCTCGAGGATTTAATCACCTAAAGGATTAAACTCATCATTAGAGATCATAGATTATATTATGATGAACAAAATAAAAGGCCTTAGAAATTACCTGATTTGAACTCATAAATACTGAGGAAAATTATAAGTTCTAGAAGAAAATAAATTATGAGTGAGGGTTTAGGACTAATTGGTTAGCTTTCCATACGAGTTAATTACATAAAATGCTTAAACTCCCTTCCAAAAGTGAATCAACTACAGAATTACACAAAATACTTGAAGTCCCTTTCAAAAGTGAATAAAATAGAGATAATCTCTCTAGAAATTGGATTAGAATTGGGAAGTTTAACCTATTTAGGAATTAGAGAAAAAACAGGTAGTTTATGTTTCAGGAAGTTTTTTGAGATGTGGTCTACACAGACTTAGTATGGCAAAAGGGTGTCGTTGCAAACTTTAGGCCTCATAACAAGTTTGTATTGTTTTTGGATATAGACCTTTGTTTATTGTCTAGGTCACTTTTAGTTATCATCATACACCCAAAAAACTTAGCTATCTATAGTTGACCTATACTTTGATGAGCTCTATACACCATACATGTTAAAACTCATCAAAGTAATCAATTTTAATAACATAATTAAGCTTTAAGTGATGACACCTCTATTAGTTGTGTGCTCTAGAGCTTATGTAATAGGGATTTTTTTTCCATGTAACATGTGAACCTTATTTATTAATGAAATGGAATTTCTTTATTCCATGGTGCTTATGTTTACTAATTTGCTTGATTATAAATCTTAAACAATGTGATAAAGTCCTTGGTATACAATCACAATATAGATGCATTCATAAAAGAGTTTATGATGTGAAATTCTTATTGTATGCAAATGTGGTAATATCGAAATTACCCTTAATGATAGTATTAACAAGATGGGACATTGTTAATGTGAATAGACTAGCACATATTATACTCCTTGCATAGGTCGAGCAGTTAATTTCACAAGTTATGGGCATAGTTAATGCTCAAGGTTAACATATGGAGCTTGTTTAGGAGACAAGTACACTGGAGAACTAACATGAGATCACTCATATGGATAAATAATCTATGTCAATGAATAAAGATCTCATCATATCAATTATACAAGTATCCTGAGACTTGAGGTCACTAACTATATTATGTATCAAGTGTTATACTTTGACTCGAGTGCTTTTACCTTTAATCATGAAGTACACATAGCTATGATATTGGGTATAGGATGAGATACTTGAAGTTAGTTGACTGATCAATAGAGGATTCACCACCTCATATAATTTTAGGGAAGTTTATCTCATAGTTCTAAGTAACTATCTTTATTTAGGACTCTCTAGTTAAAGTGAAATGTTATCTGAATAGGAATCACAAGGGCATTTTGGGAATAAATATAAAACTCATTAAATACCAAATTTAGGGCTTCATTAGACATAGATAGTTAAGCATTGAGTTGACATAAGTCTATACTCAAATCAAGATGAGATAAAGATAGTAATCGAACATGGAAAGGTTAAGTCAAACCACTTGACTTTCTGACACTTGGGTAACCATTATACTTGGCTAGAAGCCTATGATAACTTATACAATAGTGAATTCATTAATGGGATTTAATATTAATTTAATTAAATTAAATCATAGAATCCTAGTTTTATTGGGATTATGATTCACTATTATACTGCCAACATGTTTGAGAAGCCTAAAGGATCACACAACGATAGGAGAAAATTAAAGAGGTAAAATTACAAAGTATTTAATGATATTAGATATCATTATATAAGAAGAAATAAAATGATAAAGCTTATTAGGCTTGGAGGCTAAGAGAAAAGCTTAAAACATTAATTAAGTGTTAATTAAATATTTTAAGTGATAGCCAAATTTCGGCCTTTAATCAACTAATTAAAATCTATTTTTTTATTCAGCCCTTTAAGGGTTTAGAGGATAGAAAATCTGACCTAGAAGTGAATAAAAAGGGTATAAAACCTTTAAAATTTGTTTTCATAAAGGAAGCCTTGATAAAGACAACAGTTCTCTACTGTTGCCGCAAATCCACTTTCTTTTTGAGCCTTCTCCTCCTTATTTCTTCTTGAATTTTATTTCTTACTAGCATATAGAAATAAAATTCACTTGTGCACCTCTTTGAGAGTTCTCATTCAATTTTCTACTCTTGTGGATACCTTAGAGGTGTTCTTGAGAGGATTACAGTGGTTTGCAATAACCCGGTGAAATTAAAAGCTACAATTTGAAATTGCGTAGAGAATTTATGGTAAATTCTTATTTTGTGATTTCTTTAAATTTTTGTTTTCAATCTTTTGATATTTCAACCTTTGCTGGGGTTTCTTGGATATTTAATTTTTATTGCACATGAATCCATGGAAACCAATAATGGTACCAAAGCTATAATCTATTGAAAAGCTAAAAACTATTGTAGTTTGTTAGTATCTCACAATTAAATTTTAAAATTTTGGTTTTAATTTTTTGTAAGCTTTTTAAGCATGATTCCATTTTTAGTGATTAGATAAGGATTAAAAATAATTAAAAATAATTTTATTTTTGATTTTGTAATTTATTTTATTTTATATTCTTTAATGAATCAAAATTGTGAAAATTTGCTATGCTAGCCGACTAGAATGGTGATTTTTGGTTCTATTGGTTATTTAATTCATTTCAACCTAAATTTTAATTTTAGGTGCTTAAAATTCTAAAGTTTAAATTTAGATCTGGTCAATGAAATTGAATTTTACTTGACAATTAAAATAATTAATTGAATAGTAAACTTGGATTTTGACTACATGTATCAACCAATTTTAGAAAATTTTGTTCAATCCATTTTTTTAATGTTTTCAGCCTCAAATTATTTTTCTTAAGCTTCTAAAGGAATCAAATTTAATTCTTATGCTAGCCAACAAAATTGAATTTTTTTTGGAAGTTTTAAAAAAATCATTGAAATTAATTTTCAAGCTGTTTTTACACTATAAAAAATGGCTAAATTAGGGCAAATTTTTTCGAATGATTTCTTTCAATTTTTTAGCCCTATTTTTTCTAAAGTTTTTTAGGGAATGGAAAATAATCTTGGAGCTAATAAAGAAAATTGGATTTTATTTGATAACTAGAAGAATTGTTTGAATGTAATTTTGGTTGTTGACAGCTTTTATAAAATCAATTTAGGTTTCATTAATGGTGTCAAATTTTTATTTTGCTTACTTTCAATTTCAGTTATTCATAATTATTAAAACATTTTTAAGTTAATTTGAATATTGTGAATGCACAAAACTGATTACATGTGAATTAGATTCATAGTTTTGTAACAGCTATATGAACATATACCATATTTGCTATTGGTAGTGATCAATAAATTAATTTTCAGTTGATCTATTGGATTGATTAATTTGAATTAATTTTTTTCATTATATGTGATTTTATATATTCATGCTTTTGGTAATTGGTCAAAAATCATTTGGAACAATTATTTTACAAAACAATGCAAATTGGTTTATCAGTAAATGCTAGAAATTAGATTTTTGGCATAATGCAATTCAAAAATTTTATATGTTTAAGAATTTTGTTGGAATTTGCTACTAAATTTTATGCAAATTTAATTAATTAATTAATTGCATTAAATAATTAAATTTATAAATTAATTATTGGTTAGACTAATAATTGGAAAAAATCAAGATTTTCGAGCATATGTAACCCGAAAATCCCAAAATTGATTTTAAAGTGGATTGAAATTTTTTCCATTTTGAAAATGGTTTCTAAATAGGAAATGATGTTTAATATAGAATTTATTTGATTAATGAGATTAATTGCCATATCTAAAATTTCACAAAGCTAAGCATACATGGCATGTTAATTTTGTAAAAGCTGTAAAAATTTAACTAAATTCAACCAAGTGAGATCCAAAAGTTGCTAGTTAATTACATGCATTAGAAATTTCATATAAGGGTGTATGTTTTTGCATGATGACTAGTTATAGGATAATTGAACAATAGAACTATTCATTTATATGGATTTTTGTTTTGGTAAATAGGGCCAGTATGTCCTCGCCTTTTCTCTATTTCTCTAATATATTTCTCTTCTCATCTGATTCCCCTCAAATGTAACTTAAAGTTTTCTGTACTAAAGAATATTATGTAATTAGATTACATAAGAATTAGACTAGGAAAGGAAGATGTAAGGAGCAAGGAGGGAAAGGTGACACCAAAGCAAGGACCAAAGAAGAAATTGATGTAATAATAAATAGTTTTATTGTTAATAATTTTTCTTTGGATTGTAATTCATGCATACAACCTAAGTTTTGCCCAAATTGGTTTCCTTCGGCTCAAGGAAATCAATGTAGTGAAAAGCCCATAACTAGGTCATTTGTTTTAATTGGATTAAAATTCAATGCATGATATTAGTTAGATTGATAATATGCATATGCATGCAAAACCATGCTCTAACCACATATGATGAGACTAAATCAAAAAAATCCCTCAAATTAATATTAAAACTTGCAAACCAATGAAAGTTGTTCTTAGTATTAAGTCTTTAGGCTAATCCAAGCTCATGCTATGTTGAATATGTTTTGACTATATTAATAGGTCTATCTTAAACAGTCCACTAGCTCACTCAAGGCTAATGGATTAAAAGGCAAGAATGGAGAAATGTGTATATGATGCACATGCACTAAGAGTTCGTGACCCAATGGTCAATAGTTGCATTTTAATGCTATTGAATTTTTTCAATCATATATAGTACAAAATTAAAATCTTCAAAGAAAACTAAACATAGATAATATATTCAAATGATTTAAAACTCACCATTAATCGATAAATCTAGTAGCATTCTATTTATTATCATTTAATGATGATTATAGATTCTTTCTCACCTGGTTGTCACAAACCATAGTAATCCTCTTTAGGAACACCTCAATGGTAATCCACACAAGAAGTAAGAAGAAAAGTGCGACACAAAATTCTAGCCGCTAGTAGGAATTTCATGATAATGAAAAAGGGAGAACAATAGTGGTATTTTTTTATTATTGTATGTTTGTGCTTTTAGAAGTAGTTAATGTGTGTACATGCTAAAGCATTTTCAGGGTATTTATATTTTAAAATAACCCTAATTAGGTAAGTTTTTGACACTTAAAAGCTAACCTAATTTGGCTTAGAATAAGCCCACAAAATGGGCTCACTTAGACCTTTCTATGCATAGGCCTTTTGAAGTCCCTATGTGTAGTTTGCTTTAGCCCACATTAATTAATCCTATATGGCTCAGGAAGGCCCTATTTTTTTATTAATAAATGGTCCAATTCAAGGCCCTTTTAACTATTTAGAAGTCTATAACAAATTTGAAATAAGAATAATCAAACTTTGTACTCAATAAGGCCTAATTCTAAAAACCCTAATTTCTAAATTACACATTTGAAATTGGGCTCCAAGTCCATTTCCTTATTTCTTCTTCTTAATTCATCTTCTAACGAATATCATTAGGACATTAAATCTCATTAAATCTTCTTTTTATTTCTCTAAGTGTGTGACCCTATGGGTTTCTAAGGTAGCTTGGTAGTATAGTGAAATAGAGTCCTACTTCAATTAGGACTTTATAGATTCAATCTTATTGAATCAATAGCAATTCTCTAATTGATATATCACTTATGTACAAGTCAAGAAAAGTATCTAGCCATGCATCATGACTACCCAAGTGTTAAAAAATCAATTGGTTTGACTTAACCCTTTAGTATCTAGTTATGGTATGATTAACTCCATTCACCATCTTTTATCCCATCCAATTTTGAGTATGGACTTGTGTCAACTCAAAGCTTAACTAAGTATGCCTAGTTAAGCCCTAAACATGTTTATTCTAATAATTTCAGCTTTATTCCGAAAATGCCTTTTGTGAATCCTATTCACAATTGGGACTTTACTTTGGCCAAAGATTCTTAAATAAAGATTATTCATCAAAACTATAAGATAAACTCCCTAATATAATCTGGAGTGGTGAATCTATTATTGATTGCTACCCTATCTTTAAATATGCCATCCAATACATAAGCACATCACTATGTATACTTTTGTTTGAAGTAAAAGCTTTGGAGTCAAAGTATGTCACTCTATATTTAAGATAGTTAGTGATCTCAACTCTAAGAATACTTACACCACTAATATGATGACATACTTTCATTAACATTGATTAAATATTCATGTAAAGATCTCATAGTGGGTCTGTAATGTACTTACTTCCCAAGCAAGCACCCACATGTTAACTCTAAGCATCTCTATGCTTATAGCTTGTGAGAACTATTATTTGATCTGATCAAAAAGTGTAACATGTGTTAATCTATCCGTATTAACAATGTCTTATCTTGTTAATACTATGATTAGGGATATTTAAGTATTATCGCATTTGCATGCAATAATAATCTAAAGTCATGAACATTCATGATTTACTTTGCACTATGATTTTATACTAGAGACTTTATAACATGGTTTAAGACATTACAAACAATTATGAGCAATATATAAAAGTACTATGATATAAAGAGTAATGCCTTTTTATATTAATTCACAAGGTTTAAATACATGAATACAACCTTGTTATATAAGCTCTAAGACATACAACTAATAATCCATTTGCACTAGAGTCAACCTATAGCATCTACATGTTGATTGAACTTCCCTTTTGATAGTGCCTTCATGAAAGGATTAGCTATGTTTTGATATATGAGGACCTTTTTAATCTTCACATCCTATCTACCGATGATCTTCTTGATTAAATGGTAACATCGAAAGACATGTTTAGATCACTGATGGGACTATGGTTCCCAATCTTATGCAATAGCCCCATTGTTATCACAATACAAAGGTATTGGATCAACAATGCTTTGAACCACTCTAAGTCTAAAAATTTACTTCTTAATCTAAATAGCATCCTTAGTTGCATTAGAAGCTATTATGTGCTCATCCTTGGCAGCAAAATCTATAATATTATCCTATTTAGAACTCTTCCAAACAACTACTCCTCCACATATGATGTATATGAATCTAGATTGAGATTTACAGTTATCCTTATCCATTTGAAAGCTAGCATTAGTATACTTACTAACCTATAGATGTCCTTTCTCCATATGCCATGAATAAATCCTTAATCCTTCTTAAGTACCACCTAATATTCCTCTCCATAATTATATTGGAATATACTCGTGACACTCAGAGCAAATGATACATAAGGTCTCATACATAACATAGCATATAAGATAAATCCTATAGACTAAGTGTGGTGCCCTCTGCCTGATCCATACAATAGACCCAAATGGGGGACGCACGCACATAAAATGGCAACTAGTTCTATTATCCAAAATCACTTAAAATTTAAAACTTTTATATAAGAAAACATTTCTTGACTTGGAAATATAATAAAACATTAAAAACCTATTAGCACGTAAATTGAGGTAAATATTAAGGTCATCGTGTCGAAAATCTGATAGAATAATAGCTATACCAAGACACTTTTCTAAATTTTTACCTATTTAAAAACACTTTTATATCATCAAAACATATATCTCCAACTCACAATGGTCCTTTTGACCCTTCAAATCACATCATAACACAATGAGCCTCAGGCTCTCCATAATCAACAATCTCACATGCAAACTCAATAATCATCATACAGCATGCGAGAAACAGAAAGTAAAATCTATAGTTAAATATTTAATATAAAATCCCGCTATAAAACACAAATTAAACCTAATCCCTTTGGAATTATAAGAGCACACTAACTATATAGATATTACATTTACGTCATCAATACTATTACCAAAAGAATACAAAAATACCCATGCAGAGGTTATCTTCGTGTCTCATGTTTGTAAAAGCTTTGGCTCTAATCTGCTGCCCTATTATCTATGCATCACAAACAAGCAATGCGCTAAGCTTTCACTTAGTGATGTAATCGCTTTAACCTGTAAAAAGGCAATTTATAGCATGTCATATATGTTCATAAACCATTTTGGGTTTTAAAATTACAATATGCATTTTCTATGATTTATATGCAACACCAATCATTTTTGGATTTAGAATCATATTCATGCATATATGGTGTCTTATATGCCATCATGCACATTACAAGCATAAATAATGCATTTTATGGCATAATTACCGAGGCATTATATATATGTAAACACTATGATTTTAGGTATAGGACTTTTTTAAGTATTTGGACCTTGACCCAACCCGAAAAGCTCATCGTGCGACCTGAAATGTGAAAAAAATAGGAATCTATGATGAAAGCAGTCGTTCTAAGCCCAAAGCTCGACATTAATTCCAATTGGGGTGTGGGGCCAAAGCCCCCATGGTATGGACCTATTCACCTTTTTTGGCCTATGATGATAACTAGAGATAGGCTCAAGTAACAAGGTAAGTAACTTGAAACCCAAGTCTGCATGGACCAACATGGCACAAGTCCGCACAGATTTAATGCCATAAGGTCCGCACAGACAAGCCAAAAGCCCATATCCACATAGACCTATCTAACCTAGCCTAAAGCCCACGGACTGGCGAGAAAACCATGCCTAAATTTGCATGGACTAAGCTATACAAGTCCACATAGACCTATTGACAAAAAATTTCCAGAAGTGCAGAATTCCTATTCAGGCACTAAATCCTAATCCTAAAAGGATTCTACCTCTTTTGGATAGAATACCTAAGCCTTAAGCCTATAAATACCCACTTTGGGGTATGAGAATGGGGGGATGAAGGCTAAGAATTAAAATTAAAATAGTTAATAAACCCTTGAGGAATCACTCTACTAGCCCAATTAACCCACATTCAAAAATCTATTCTTCTAAAACCTAACCATTGTCTTGTTGCTTGGTGCTCACTTAAAGGTCAGATCTGAGGTTCCTTTTATTATATTCATTAATTTATTTGAGTTGTTTGCTTAACTAATGATCTCCTATTATTAATTGTCATGTGAGGTGGTTCTATGTAATCCCCCACAATAATTATAACAGTAGGTTAACCTCTTAAATCGGTTTAATAATGTTCTATTTGCTCATGGAAAATTGTAACCACACTTACATTTTGGAATTGATGACTAAGTCTGCACGGACTTATTTTACATGATAAAAGGTTTGCACGGACTTATTAATTGAATATGTATGTGGTAAAAGGTCCGTGTGGACCTATAAATTGAATATGTATGTAATACAAGGTCTGTACGGACCATGGTACGATAACAATATCATGTTTTCCTTGCATTATTCTAAATTACCAATGTATTTTGTTCACCATGTTAGCATGCCCTTACATATGTACCATATTGTATGACCATTTTATTTGACATTGTCGTCAGGTCTTCATGGACCACTATTTGGTGCTATTAATCTCTTTTTTTAAGTTGTATGCAAGTGATCCTTCTGATTGGAGTGGAGGTTCGGATAGACTTAATATCATTTATGTAGTAGTCTGCAAGGACTAATATCAGAGCCTCATAGAGTCTACACGGACCAGTTAATGTATGGATGAGACCATTCTAATGCTTTGGATTATTTCATTTGGTTTTGTACTATTTACACTTCGTTGCTTATTTTGGGGTTGTAATAGCTAGTAAATAACTTGTTTACACGCTAAAACCTAACTTTCACATCAAATGATTTTATATATAATTAAATGGTGTTTTTCTTAACAAAATGGATTTATATTTTCTTAATCAAAAGTCACAATAATAAAATGTATTTTTAAAGGCCAATCACCTAGAGATGGGAGTTGGGCAACTACCACTAATTCCTATGGAACTATGGGTAATTCTCAGGTAAAATAACAATTAATCAATGACCTGATTTTTAGATGTATAATGTACTTGTCATATTTCTTTTAAATACTGCAATTTACTTCTTATACATGAAAAGGTGACATAAATACTTTAAATATAATGCATGCCTACTTGAAAAGGGATTGATAAACATTACAATATACAAATAAGGCATATTATAAGAGCATAAATAAGATCTAAATTTCAAACCTTTCTAGTACAGAAGATTATAAGTCCTAGTGTAGAGGTCAAGTGGTGACTC
>CANXYI011131669.1:0-10573 GCA_948208565.1 Hura crepitans | reverse complement strand
TTAATCTTTTGTTGATAATTAAAAAAAGAAACCCAATCACTCTTACGTGGCAGGGCCAACATGATTCAAAACAAAAGTATATCACAAGTAAGACCCAGGGTTGTGTCACGACACGGGAATTATTTCAAATCTCCTATTCTTCTTTTTTTTTTTTCAAAAAAAATATGTATTATGAAGTTCGAAAAATATTCTAATGATATTTATTTGTTTTTCCACTCTAGCAATAATGATAAGGATAGTCTGGTAATACAATTAATAATGGACAAATGATTATCTTATTAATCATTAAAATATTATATGCAAATTAGTCGCACAAAATCAAAAAGTAAAGTCCATGATTTTGTTTTTGATAGGGAAAATATATGTAAACAAGTAATCTCATTTTTCTAATGTTGGGTAGGTGTAATTAATTGGCTAAAGAATTTCGAGGTTGACTTTGTCGTTTTCATCTTATGTAACATTTATTTGAATTCGTAAAAATATTCAGTGGAATTGAGCTACTAATTTACTGAGTCTTAATTCATTCAATACGGATTTACACTATGCAAGAAAAAAATACCAATAATTAATCGATTGAAATGATTTAATATTTATTTTTTTAAAATAAAATCTTGAATTAGAATTTTACATATGCAAAAAATTAGTGTTAAAAGAATTTTGTTTTTAATAAAGTTCATGAGTCTCTGGATATCAATAATCATGACAAAAAAAAAAAAAAGAAAAGAAAAGAAAAGTAAAGAGGTTGGAGCTTCTTTGAAGCTGCCTATGACAATGAAATGCAATGGATAAATTTGAAAACAAAAAGTAAACGTACGAAGATAAAACTAATTAGCTGTCGAGGTTGTAAAATCCCATGGTTTTCTTTATTATTTTGACAAATTCTTTAGTTTGAACTATATGTTATACATTTCTTTTAAAAGTTAGGTTCGTCCCTTTGAATCTTCTAAAAAATGGAATTATTAAATAAATAAATCCTCATGCAGAGCAGCCTTACAAGAACGAAGGCTTTCTCCTATAAATAGCTAAACATATGCAACCTTAAATTCACGAGTAATCTGGGACAACCTGAGAACACAGCTATATAAAACATATACTTTATTTCAGAAAAGAAAAAAAAAGTGTCAAGAGTCAGAAAATGGGGTTAAGGAAAGAGAGTTTGATATTAGGGGTTTTAGGGTTTATCATTCTGGATGGGCTGCTTCTTTGCAGTGCTAATGCCAATGTTCATTATTATAATTTTGTAGTAAGTTCTCTTTCTTTTCTTTTCCTTTTTTTTTTAATAAGATTTTATTTTTTAGATTCTTGCTTTGATGTGATGATAAGCACATACTTATTTTAACTGTTGAATAAAAAATGAGGGTATTGATGCTATTGAATTAACATTTCATTATTTAGTCTTTTTCTTTTTCTTTTTCAAATACAAAATATAGAGTAACGCAGTTTTTGAAGCTTTGATCAAGGTAAATAACTTTAGTAAAAAAAAAATATATATTTTTTTGAAAGCTATCAAGATTTAAATTTCAAAGACTACAGATTTTGCTTTTATTTTTTTTATTTACAAGTGTAATTACAGTGTCATTTTGCTGATGAAGATTAAATATAAAAATGGTTGCAGCTGGAAGAGGCAAATTTCACAAGGTTATGTACTAGCAAGAGTATGCTGACAGTAAATGGGAGTTTTCCTGGACCAACAATACAAGTTCGCAAAGGGGACAAGGTTTATGTCAACGTACGCAATCAAGGAAATTATGGTGTTACAATTCATTGGTAATTTACTTATCTCTTTCTCTCACAACAACTTTTTTGACATCAGGTTGAAAAAAATAAATAAATAAATCGCAAGTTGAAGAATAAAAAAAAAATAATTTAAATATATGAATTTTTTATTTTTTTTTATATTTAAACGTTTTTATGTTGACGTGAAAGGTTTTTTTTGGGCATGAATATGCAAGTGTTTAAATTAACGATAAATACATTTGTTACAAGAGGTTGGTACGTGCTATAATAATAATAATAATAACAATAATTGTTATAAAAACAACAGGCATGGAGTGAAGCAGCCAAGGAATCCATGGTCGGATGGTCCAGAAAACATCACACAATGCCCAATTCAACCAGGAAATAGTTTCACATACGAGATAATACTTTCAAATGAAGAAGGAACCCTGTGGTGGCATGCCCACAGTGACTGGTCAAGAGCCACCGTACACGGTGCCTTTGTCATTTTGCCGGCCATTGGCACCACCTATCCATTTCCTACACCCCATGCACAACAAACACTTATCCTAGGTAATTAATTTTCTTAATTTTTGTTACAAGATTATATATTTTTAATAAGTTAATAATTAATTCTAACTTGGTTAATTAAATCTGACAGGATCATGGTTTAAGGAAGATGTAAAGGCATTAATTGACCAAGCACTTGCAGTTGGAGATGCTCCAGCCCCGTCTAATTCTCACACCATCAATGGTGAACCTGGTGATCTCCTACCATGCTCCACCGGTAATGGCTTATATGTACTCTCAATCCATTAAATTTTATTTCGATCCGAATAATTTGGACTTTTTTTTACTCAAATCTGCTAAGATTAGAAGATAATTTAGCATGATTCAATTCAGATCAATAGTAGATAATTTAGCATGATTCGATTCAAATCTATTTTATTTGATCTGTAATGTTTATGGTATCTATATATAAAATTATAGAATTCAATTGTCAAATAACTAAATAAATATCTTATTAACTATTTGTTTTATTCTCTATTGCAGCAACTACATTTCGTATGTCTGCTGAATATGGCAAGACCTATCTTCTCCGCATAATCAATGCAGTGATGAACGAAGAACAATTCTTTGCAATTGCAAACCACACGCTCACAGTTGTAGGACAAGATGGTGCATACATAAAACCCATAAAAACAAACTACATAATGATAACACCAGGCCAAACAATGGACATTTTGGTGACAGCAAACCAAGCTCCTAACTACTATTACATTGCTGCATCTCCTTTCTTTGATAGTGTTGTTCCATTTGATAGTACTATAGCTACAGCAATTCTCCAATATAAGGGCAACTTCTCTCCCCCATCTGCTATCCCATTCCCAACACTGCCTAGTGTTTCTGATGAGACTGCTGCCAACAATTTTACAAGTCGACTAAGGAGATTAGCCACCAAAAATCACCCTATCAATGTCCCTAAAAGCATCAATGAACATCTTTATGTAACAATTGCTCTCAACCAAATCCCTTGCCCTGCTAACCAAACATGCTTAGGACCCAATAATAATATAATTTCTGCTAGCTTGAACAATGTTAGTTTTGAAACCCCTAGAATTGATATCTTGGAAGCCTATTACAGGTATTGTTTTTCCTTCTTTCTTTTTGATCCACACCTATATAATGCTGAACAAGACTAATTCAGATACGACTCACGATTTTTTTATGAATTAAGATAATTATAGAATGCCATATTGAAAAATGAATATCATACTATATGTGCATGGTATTCTATTATTATCTTAATTTATATGATAATATATAATTTCACATGAATTTAGCATATATCTTTTTACATATTTCATTTTTTTTTTGGTTAAGTCCAAATATATTGCGTAACATCTGTAAAATTTAAGTGTATAAAACATTTTTGTTTCAAAGTTAAATGGGGAAATTATATATTAATCTCTTGATTTCTTGGTATAGATAAGTATTTCCTAATAAGCAAATTTGAACCCAATATTGGATAATTAACCACTGAAATGGATATCTATGCAGGGGATTGAATGGGGTTTTTACAAAGGATTTTCCAAGTCTTCCACCAAGCTTTTTTGACTTCGCAGGAGTAACGAATATCTCAGTGTTTACAGCTAGAGGGACGAAGGCGAAGGTGTTGAATTATATGGATGCAGTTGAGATGGTTTTCCAGGGAACTAATATCGGTGCTGCAGAGAACCATCCTATGCATATTCATGGCTACAGTTTCTACGTAGTTGGATCTGGTTCAGGAAATTTCAACAATGTCACTGATCCTAAATCTTATAATCTGATTGATCCACCAGAAGTTAACACCGTTGGTGTTCCAAAGAATGGATGGGTTGCCATCAGGTTTTTTGCTGACAATCCTGGTAAGTATTCCTCAATTACCATTTTCTTGTCGTAGTATGGAATAGCTTTATTATGTTAGCATTGAGATTTCAAACGCACGTAGAATTCAAATAGGAATTTAAAAAAAAAAAAAAATTGATTGTTCAAGCATTCAACATGTACTAAAATAACACTATTATTTTATTGAAGTTTAGCAAAATTAAATTTGATATTGGCAGAGTTGGACGCACATTATGCATGAGGGCAACTTTTTTTTTTTAAAAAAAATAATGTAATATTTTAGGTTAATGATTTTAGTTTAATGATTTATGAAAAACGAAAACTTTAAGCACTTAAATATTGAGTTTGTATTGTATATATTTCAGGGGTTTGGTTCATCCACTGTCACTTGGAGAGGCATGCAAGCTGGGGAATGGATACTGTTCTGATTGTGAAGAATGGGAAAACTGAGGCAACAAGTCTACTCCCTCGCCCTTCTTCTATGCCACCTTGTTCTGCTTAGGCCTTTTAATTTTATTTTATGATTCCATTTCTCAATAAATTGATTAATCAATTATTCATGAATTTGTTTTCATTTTCTTGCAAGTGTAATATCCTTCATTAGCTATATGCTACTTAATTTGATTTGTTAATGTAACTTGTCTGGTCTCTTTCTTTTGTACAAGTAATCCTTCATTGGATATTTGAATAACAGCTCCTTTAGATTCTCATCTCTTCCTTTGTGCACATTTATGTTTCTCCTTTCTTTTTTCTGATAAGAAGTTCCAAAATTTTTTTATACTAGTTTATACCGAAATTCATTTATTCGACTAATTTGAAATCGTGCGATATAAACTTACAAGGCGGTAAAACACTTTTTTTTCCAAAATATTTCAAAATATTTTATATCACTCCAAAAGATGAGATAATATAATAAAAAATTTTTTTTTCCACTTAATTAAAATGTTATTTTTAAATACTTAAAAGAAAACGCTTTATCTTTTTGTAAATTTATTTAATTCGAATTCAAATTAATTAAATAATAAATTTTGAATATCAAATGATATAAACTAAAAAAAATATTTCATATTCAGAACCGTAAACTTTTCGATTAAGAAAAAAAACCTATTATTTCCCCTAAAAAGATTCGAAAAATATTAGTGATGCGTGTAAGAGTAAATATAAATATTTGAGCAGCATATAACATTGGGCTTTCAGATCTCCTTAGTATCTTTGAAATTGAAATTTACTGTTTATTTTCAAGATTTTGTATTTACCAATTTAAAATCCAAACCCTGTTGGAAATAATGATTAAAAAACTATTTAGATGGAAATATCGAACGATTTAATAAAGTAAAATAATGTTTGTAAAGTAAAGTAAGATAGAGTAGAGAATATATTTTTATTATGTTCGAAAGAAATGTGCGATATCTGATGTAACATAATTAGTAAGAGCACCAATTAAGCAATAAAGTGAATATGTGAGTATCTGAATATTGCCCCACAGAAATCAATCAATTAACCAAATCTATATTATTTTTAATGATGTTATTTGAGAAAACTTGTAACCAACAAAATTTCTCAAATAAAATAAAATAAAGTTAAGACTAATCAAAATTAAACTAAGTAAACAACTATGTAATTCACGACAAAAATCAATTATCAAAGCCAATTCAGTTTGAAAAACTCAACCTAAACCTAATTACTATTTTCCAAGAATTGATATTCAGAAAAAACCTTAATTCTATTTCAAAAAATTAAAGAATAATTTGCATCAATTGAGTTAATAAGAATTGCCCTTTTGAAAATAATTCAATAATCTCTAGGTTTATTATATAATTATTCTGATGAACATAAATCAACCATAGTCATTCATTTATCCAAAACATCATGAACAAGTTCCAATCAATATTCATATATTCAATTGGTTATTCTAACAATAATTAAGTAATATAAATTAATTTCATTCATTTAAGCATAAAGCACATGGTAAAAGAACAAAACTAAATTAAGATGCCAATGAATCAATAAAAAATCTATAATTAAATCTAGGGGTTCAAGAATCCCTTAACAAGAGAAGAGACTAATCCGTAAATCTAAAATAAAAACAAGGAATAGAGAGAAAATTCACTGTTACAACTTTAAGAGACGAACAAACTATAAGTAGAAATCAGCTTCTCTCAAAGAAAAAAATTTAATCAATTCAAGAGTAAATTTCCAATTGAATCAATGAAATCCCATCAAAATTCTTTGAAATCTTGTTTTTTCTTGCTTTTTTAGGTGAAAAATTAAGTTTATGCGTTCCTGATTGCTTTAAAGTGAAACACAATTTTTTTTTTTATATATATAAGAGGCGCATAATGCAAAATTTAGTTTCCGTGAGGTCATGAGTATGACCTTTAACCCTTAAATTTTTCCAAAAATAGCGCTTAAAAGTTTAATATACAATCTGAAATTTTAGGAGACTACGGGTGTGGACTCTCAATTTTTCTTGAAAGCTAAAATTTTCTTTTTTTTCCTTTTGCTCCAACTCCAATTGATTCCAACTTCAATTTTCAATAACTTTTACTTAAAAAAATAAGCAAAAATACTCCAAATCAAAAGATTTCTTATAAAAATAAGAAATAAACTAAAAACTAAGAAATTTGATTAAAAAATATTAGAAAACAAATTATAATTACACTTAAATATAATATAAAATAGCACTATATCAGTATCTAAAAGCTTAATACCTTCTATTTGTTTGGTTAAAATGTATCATAAGGTAAAAGAAATATTAAAATTATGAAAAGTACCCATTTAGAAATATTATAGGTGTAGCACAATGAACATATGAGGATAAATTTGAAATTCTAATTAAAAAAAAGATAATATTAAAAAATAATTTTGGTACATCCCAAAAATCTTAATTTTGAAGGCACAATAAATAGTTAAAAAATAAAATACTTTTAACCCTCTAAATATCTCCATGTACCTTACTTTACCTCCAATACCTTCCACCCAAACACCAACTCTACCTTCTAATATTTTATGAAATCTTGAAAAACTTCCATCTGAGCAGACTAACAGAGCATTTAGCACGCCCTTTTTAATAATTACATTGATATTGTCGCACTGTTATGGACCCTATTTTTACTTTAAAAGTATTTTAAAGAAGTAAAATAGGTAAAGAGAATAATGTGTTTTTTTTTTTGATAGAGTAAAAGAGAGAGTTGCGGCTAAAACTTATTAGAGAACATCGATGATCAATTTTAATTCTAGAATGTCCCTCCAACAATAATGTGATCATACAACTCTTGTCTAGCAAGTTAAATCACATGACATTATTCTTCTATGAGTTTTAAAATGATAAAATTCTAACATTTTCTTACTTTGTTGTCTACATAATTACTTGGAATATGGAGATCTCTTGTCGGCAATATAGGAAGATATAAGATTTAATCAATACGTTCAACAAAACGTGTTGAAATTTCATAGAAAAACGACATCATCTTCAATTATTAATGAATATATAGACAGCTGAATTCATTTTAAAATGTTATAATAAACATATCAAGTTGAGTGGTATATCCTAAATTAATTGGATTATATTGAATTTCAGCTGGTTCATCCAAAAAATCTAGTTGAATGGTATTAATTCAAATAAGAGGAGTTGGATGGGACCTTTCAATTCGGGGGATTCAAATGCATTGAAAAGTGAGATCCACCACTTTCCAATGTATTTGAACAGTTGAATTAAAATCTTAGTGTGCATACTGTGTAAATGCTAGGGAAGATCCCTTTATCAAATTGAGTCAAGGGTAACCTTTTCTGGACAAATGGATCTGAGTTATATATATGTATATATATGAAATATGATTAATTAATTTATATGTGATTTTTTATTATCATTTAATCTGATTTGTATAACCAATTTATTAAAAATAATAATTATAATTAATTATAAACGATAATATCATTTATTAATGATTTTGTAAGTATCTTAAATTGAATTATACTTTTTTTTTCATCAATCGATTCATTTTTTTTCTAATGAACGTGAAATATCTCCAAGTTTAAGTGGGTTGACCATCAAATCCACTTGTAATCAAAAGGAAAATTCATTTTTGTGAAACCATAATTAGAACAAAGAACTCGTGCAGTGTGAATAATAGTATTTCAATATAGCAAAAATTTTCCTACTTAGGAATATCTTAGCAGGTACATTAGGACTGAATGATGTGAATGCAACTTTCTAATTCTCATCAACTGTCTCCATCATCAAATCATGATAGAAAATTTTGGATTCAAGCTTCTGTAATTTTCAATAATATCTCCAAGATTTTTGATTTCAAGGGTCAAAATTATTAGGAGAAGATATGCCAGCGTACATGGTAGAATTAACTCGTGCTTCTGTAGCTGGTATAACAAGGTATAAGCTACCTAATGTAAACCGAGATATTTGAAGAATTATGTTCTTCTTTAATCTCATTCACAACATTTGTAAAGCTTATATACCAACGTACGGTGTCGTAGAATAAGTTGTTTTGGCCATGAATTCTGCTTAATTAATGCAGAGAAACATGAGTTAGTTTTGTCACACAAACCCCGTGGAGGAATATTTGCTGACCTGTTGGGTTTGCTAGGTTAATATATAATCTCCATGAATGCCTTTACTTGATCATGGTCAAATAAAATAAGAGATTTAATTGGTGATACTAAACATGGCAGGAAACTTTGCTCAGAAATTGAATCAAAGAAAGCAATAGAACTGTTGATGATATCATATGAAGCCATGATTGACAGTGGAATATACATCAAAAGCTGATATGTAAATGCTTTTATGAATTCAATGTCAAAAGAACCAATCACATCAACTCAGAAGCAAGAACTCAATAATCCAAACGAGCTGCCTAGTGTGATATAGTTTAGGGAAGTCCATTACCCTATCTCCCTCACCACGGATTATTGTATTTAAGATCCACATTACAATTTTGCTGGCACCGTCAGTGAGGAATATGAGTTCAAATTTGTGCAAGTAACTTGAAAGTTAAAATGAGAACAAGCACTTATATATGGAAAACAAAGATGACAATAGCACTCTCAACTATAAATAACTGAGTTACCCAGGTAAATCACCATATATGGCCAAGATTGAAAAGAAATGTGGTGAAATAACCAAAATTGAAATTCTATTCCTCAAATTTAATAATATAATAGGCAAATATGTACTAATTTAAGTTTCTATCCAATAAATTTAACAATTTAAATAGACAAATATTCTATTTAATAAAAAATTTTATGAAATAAACTAGGGGTTTATACATAAATACCCCAATAAAGATAACAGTTTTTAAAAAAGTTTCTAAAATAGTTTTTCTACCAAAAATGCATCTACGTCATTTATTAATTTCAAAAATGCTCCAATTTTAATTCAATACAATTTCTTATAACTGATAGCCCTCTCATAACTTCCCAACAATTCTTCCTCGATTTTCTCTCCTACGATCACTCTTTTTCTTTCCTTTCCTTCCCAATACATACACTGTTATATGTTCTTGCCTAGGGTTTCTGCAGATTATAATCTGTTACTGTATTTTTCTTTGAGATCTTCTCTTATCCCCAACAATTCTTCCTTGATTTTCTCTCATACGATCACTTTTCTTCTTCGCTTTCCTTCCCAATACATACACTGTTATATTTTCTTGCCTAGATTTCTGCAAATCATAATCTGTTAATATAAGTTTCTTTGAGATCTTCTCTTCTCTACATAATTGCATCGCTTAACAAATAAAAATCTCTGTCATAACAAGTAATTTCATATTGATTATGTGCAGTTCTGCTATATAGATATTTTCATCTCTATTATTTTATATATTCTATTTCTTTTTCCTTTTTTATTTTTTCTGCTACTGAAACTAAATATTTATACCATGATTATTATTGTTTTGTTGCTCATGGATATAATTAAAATAAATTTTCCATTAGTTATCCCTGTTTTTTTCCTCTTTAATATATCTTACCAACGATATTTAATGATTATATTTTTTTTGACTCAATATTTATTGAATGCGTATTTTATCAATTTTCAAAATGATTAATGATATACCAATATTGATTTAACACAATGGACATTGGATTGAAAACAAATTTCAACATTATGAAGTTACTGTAATACTAATCCCTGAAGATTGCAAGTTTAAATTACTTTAGGCAACAATATTAAACAAGTTGAAAAACAATGTACATGATATCATTTTGGATATAACTATCCCTAAGGAAAACACCTGGAAGATATCAAATGAGGTGGCTGATCAAATTGTCCTACCACCAACTGGAAGAATAAAAGCTGAAAGATCTAAGAAGAGGAGAATTAAAGCATTATGGAAAATAAAATTAAGAAGAAATGTAGTAAATGTGAACAGTATGGACACAACAAGAAAAGTGTATAAATATTGCAAAAAAAACTATGATGAATTTCCTATAATAATTTGAATTTTTTTCATTC
>CANXYI011131626.1:0-10479 GCA_948208565.1 Hura crepitans | reverse complement strand
TTGATTATACATTGATGAGATTATGCGATTACATGGAGTACCAGTAGCCATCATATTAGATCGAGACTTGAGGTTTACTTCTAAGTTTTGGAAGAAGTTACAGGAGGCATTGGGTACTCGATTAACGTATAGCATAATATTTCATCCTCAGACGGATGGACAATCAGAATGGGTGATATAAGTGCTGAAAGATATGTTACGTAGCTATGCAATAGAGTTTAGAGGCAACTAGGATCAATACTTATCATTGGCTAAGTTTGCATACAACTACAGTCATCAGGCCAGCTTAGGAATGGCACCTTATAAAACTTTATATGGTAGAAGGTGTAGGACTCCTCTTGGTTGGAGTGAAGTAGGAGAAAGTAAGATTGCCGAATTCAACTTGATCAGAGACACAGAGGAAAAAGTGAAGATTATAAGAGATAGGTTGAAAGCCACTTTAGATTGACAAAAGTCGTATGCTGATTTGAAGTTATGAGACATCGAATATAAAGTTAGTGATCGAGTATTTTTGAAAGTGTCACCGTGGAAGAAAATGCTCAAATTTGGTAAGAAGGGAAAACTCAATCCCAGATTCATTGGGCCTTACAAGATCACAAAATGAGTGGGACCCTTAGTGTATAGATTGGCATTACCACATGATCTACAAAAGATTCATGACGTCTTCCATATAACAATGTTGAGGTGATACAGATCAGATCCTTTGCATGTGATAGTTGTAAAGGAGATATAAGTACAACCTGATTTGACATATGAAGAAGAACCGCTACAAATTCTGGCTAAAGAAGTAAAGCAACTGAGGAACAAATCCATTCCCCTAGTGAAGGTGCTATGGAGGCACCACAACATGATAGAAGCCATGTGGGAGAGTGAAGAGCAGATGAAGGCACAATATGCACATCTTTTTACAACAGGTAATTTTGAGGACAAAATTTCTTAAGAGAGGAAGAATTGTAATGCCCGTAAGTTTAAGTTTCATGAATAATACCTCCTTGGCATGAATGGTGTTCCTTACAAGTCGAGGCACCTTCACGAGGCTAGAAAAGGGCCATATTGGTCATAAAACTTTAACGGGCTAGAAAATGGGTAAAATGAAAGAATTTAAAAATTTAGCAGAATTAGTAAATCATTTCGAGTCAAGAACTAGTGAATAGGGGGATAAAAGGAGGTTGTGCCGAGACAGCCCGGGGATATGCCTAGATGGACCCGAAAATACCATACTATAAACCTCAAAAATTCCAATTAGCATGATAGAGAAGGAATTTTAATTTTATGAGGTTGTTTGATATTTTTTCTGAATATTTTATTCTAGCAGGTGAATAGTGCCTAAAAGTCAATAGTGGAATTTTGACTTGAAATTTACGTGGACCTTAATGACACTAATCGAGGATTTTTAAAACTGAAATGAGTATTTTTGAAGGTCTAGAGAAATTTCTATGAATTTCTAAAGTTTAAAAGGAAATCAAGAGAAAACGGACTGTTAGATCACTACGTGTCGCGATCTAAGCCATCCATTTACCCTATATAAGGGCTCATATGTGTGGAACCAACATTTTCTCCCCCATTTTTCTCTCTTGGTCAATGGCATTAGTGGCTTCTCTCTCTTCCCTTTTTTCTTCTCTTTCTCTCTCCTGCCATCCCTAAAAATCACAAAAAATTATATTAATTAGACCTTCCATGATCCATAGAGTCTAATTCAAGTGAGAAATTAAAAGAATTTGACTTGTAGAGAGAGATATTCAACCTTGGTGAATAGTAATAAATTTTAGTGTAAGTGTTTTTATTTCATTTTTTATTTTTGTTTTAGGTAGCCTAAGGTGTTTTAAGAGATTCCATGGTTTTAGATTTTCAATTGGAGTTATGTAGAATTTTGAGGAATTTTTCTAAGTAAAATTGTGTATGTTTAGGGCAAGAAAGGAACATTAAAGGAAAGCACGCATCTAGGCACCAAAGTGGTGGAGAAAATGGTGTTTTCACACCCTAGGTATGTGGAATGAATTCAATTTATGTGTGTCATGGGTTTTGGCATGAAAATGTGTGTGTTCATGTGTATGAAAATGCAACATTTTGGTGTTATACATGATATTGATGAGAACTAATAATATAAACATGTTAATGGCATAAAAGTAACATGGTATGCATGATTTTGGGGAAAAGAAACTAGGTGTATGTGTGTGTGTGTGTGGTGTATGGCCGAATGGTGTACATAAAGTGGCATGGCATAGGTGTTTATGTATATGGCATGCTAGGCATGGAAATGGCATGCAAATGATGTGTATAAATAGTGCTTAGAAAATGAATAATAATATTAAGATGTATGGTATGTAAACTTGACAAATAATAACCTAAATGAGTATGTAATATGTCCATAAAAGATGACTAGTAATATGGTGACTATATATGTAACATTTGGTGGCATGAGTATGAGATATGCTTCATGAAAGGTTATGAAAAGAAATGATGCAAGAATGATGAATTTTGGATTAGCATATTTAGTGCTATGAAAGACAAAATATTGGAAAATGACCAAATGAATAGTAACCTATTCGTAAAATGACCAAATAAATAGTAACCTTGCAACAAAAGATCTAAAATGTGAACTTCTGTGAACTATCTTGTTAAATGTAATTCAATGTTATACTTGAAATGGAATATAGTTAATGGTAATTATAGATGACATAATTAAGTAAGGAACAATGATTTGGTCTATTAGTTAGACACCCATCGGATGGGTTGATCGGTCAACTAGGGAATTAGTAGCTATTAGGCAGTTTGGTCCTTCTAGGGCCATTATTGTTGCTTGAGCTGATAGTGGGTGCAGCCGTCCAGGTTTTGAGATGAATCTTGCACACTCGGGTATTTAGAGGTCCACCTAGGTTGATCCCTGCTACCTATTGACTATCTATGGATATTAAGAGGTCCCACAAGGCTGATCCCTACTATCCACCTGTATTGCTTTAGAGATGTGACTTAGGGTATTAAGAGGTACCAAGGGGCTAATCCCTATTATCCCACTTGCAGATATTGAGAGGTCTATGGGCTGATCTTTACTATCTGCCATTTTGGTATTGGGAGGCCTATGGACTGATCCCTACTATTGAGCCAGGTAGGTGCAGCTATGAAGGTCTAAAATATGGGCCACAGCACGGGATAAATCCTGATATCCGGTGTCTTAAAGTGTCATTTGTTTATTATGGGCCTAAACTATAGTAAGCTAACCACAATAACAGTAATTGGAATTTGAATTGGGCATGGATTAAATTAATTAAGCATGATAGATGATCTATGATTAGTTCCTTACATGAGTATGATTGGAACATATTTGCATGTGTGTACATGACCTCATGTGTGTGTCTACATGTATGACATACTTTATTGTGTCTTTTCCACCACTGAGTGTATATGCGCAAGCTATAGACAAGGTAGCAGTCCAGCTTCAGTGGTGCTAGTGTAGCTAACCAAAGTTCTTTTTGGTATATATTTTTTATGCTTTTTTAATTTTGTTAGAAGTCACTCATGTATAGTGAGTATAGAATTAGTTAGTGCATGTATATTATGAAACCTAGATAGTTGAACTAAATGTTTGTAGAAATCTGACTTTTATGGATATATGCACATGCTTTTGTTTGGATGTCTATGGGTCTGAGACCTTGTGTTTTACTGTGTGTTGATGTTGCTGATGTTTTAGGGGACCAGAAGGGTCCAGGAGTTGAGTTGTGGGTTGAGAATCATTTAGAAGAGCTTTTCTTGCAAGAAAATTTTTTGTTTTTCACCTGGGTAGCCGTTGTGCTGTCTAATTTTTTGTAAGTGGATAACGGACATAAACTAAAGTTTTATCAGACTAAAATAGGCAGTAATAAAAGCTTATTAAGTGATAAACACTAGAAGGTTAAGATAGGTCAAAGTTGGTCAAAGTGACATAAGTGTTAAATGAATGGTCCCTAGGGAAATCCAAGGATTAGTGACCTTCAGGAAGTGGCACCTTTTGTCTGTCTCCTTCGAGAATAGGTAGAGGGTGTTACAGCATGTTAGATATATATCATGTACATGTATGCATGCAACTTTATGGTCTTTTAAAATCATGCATTACTCCTACTATTTGTTATGAACCTAGAACCTTAAACATAGATCTGAGAAAGCCTATTGGAAGCTTTCCTAGTGAGTCAGTCTCCATTTACTTTTTGAATTTAACCTTGAGTGTGCTAAAGAAGCCATTTTCAAATTTTAGTGGTAGGTTTTCCAACCAATTGCTCCCAATGCAACTATTGAACCATTGTATCACTACGCTTGGTGCATTTGCAACATATACACATTTCCCCAATCTTACCTCTAGTAAGCATTAGCCTTAGTGTGCTTAGCAAGCTAATGATACTATTAAAACGGACCCATTAATGTAGTTTGAACATATTCAACATAGCATGAGTTTGAGTGTGCTCAACAATCCAGTTCTTAGAAGAACTTTGGTTCCCATTACATTAATAAAAGGCTTGCAAGTCTTATGTTATTTAAGAGATTTTTTCCATTTAAGTCTCATCATTCATGGTTATCATGCCATAAGCACTGGCTTTTTAGTCCTCTAATTTTGAAAGTGCCCCAACTTAAGTGAATTAACTTTTGTGATGAAAACCTAAAAAGTGGGAGTACTCCTTAAAGGTTAAAATGGTCATAGTTCCACTAAAATGAGAAGGGAGTTAAAATGAGTTTAGAAGAGTTAAGAAACATGTATATGACATAAAAATAATCTTTAGAGGATGATATGAGGGAGAAAACCAAGAGATTGAGCTGAGTAGGTCCATCTTAAGCTTAACATGTTATAATTATCTCTTAGGTCTGGGAAACCTCCACACAGTAGTTCTTAACACCGCGCAATAGTTCTATGCTTTACATAATGGTTCTTGGTAAAACCCAATTAGAAGAGTCCAAATTTTATTCTGATCACACTAATAGAGCTATAAAATCATATTTTCTTACCAAAATCATGTCACCAAGCTTTTGATTAACCTAAACACCTTATATTAAAGTTTATAGGTAGCTTCTTCCTCTTCAAAATCAAGGACACACACATTACTCAAGAGAAAGAGTTTCTTGAGAGTTTTCCAATAGTTCTTGAGAGAATCAATATTCTAAATATTTAATTCAAAATATTATTAAGTGTTTAGAGAGTTTAGAGCTATTGTGAGAGTGCCAATGCTATTCAAGGAAGTTCTTGATGGAGGAGTTTTCTCGTGATTTCAATGTTCTTCCATCACAAATTCATTGGTTTGCTTAAAAGCATCAATATTATTAGGTTTTGAGGGCCAAGATATGCATTTTTCATTACAAATATTATGTTTTCATCAGCTTTACATGGTTAGTTGTATTTAAAATCATATTTTCCCACACACAATTAAATGTTTATATGTTTGAAAGCCAATATCATAAACTTGATTTTAAATTTTCTTCACATGATTTCACATGTAATAATTGTTAAATTCATATTTCCAAGTTACTATCATGTTTATTTCATTCTATATAAGTGATAATGCAATTACATAAGAATTGTGATGCATATTGAAGTAATTGCATTGATGAAAATTCCATATTGTGAATTGTTACGATTTTTTATTTAATTTTATTACAACCATATTATTTTTGTATATGATGTGAGTTCTAAATTTTAGGAATATTGCATTGCATTAGAAAATTATAGTTTTATTGAATAATTTGAAGAATGCATATGAATTACTAGGTGTGTGTTACACACTTTAAATTGGTTAATTGGTTGCTAATTGACCTAATTGGGTAGATTAAACACAAGGGGTTACTAATTTAAGGAGAAGGGACTTAATTGAAAGATTATAAAGAAATGGTAGTGGATATGATATTTGCCTTAAAATCGACTTGACCTTAAACGGACCATTAAATTTCTATTGGTACAAGATTAAAGCACGAAAAAAAAAAAGAAAGAAAGAAGAAAGAGAAAGGAAAAGAGCAAAAATAATAATAATAATAATAATAATAATAATAATAATAATAATAAAAGGGACTAAAGGAGGACCTGAGGAGGATTTTTTCGAAAAATCAACTCGATTATTCGCATTTTTAGTTTCGGTGGCTGCCAAGAATCGAACTCAAAGAGGAAGCAAACTCAATTCATTCACAAACCCAGAAATAGTTAGGAGAAATGGCAAAGGACCAGAATTTTAGAAGGAAGGACAGCGTCGATTGACGAAGGGTGTGGAAAACACAACCGTGAGGAGCAGTCTGCTGCTACCTCCGGGGTTACCAGTGCCATCGAGCCAGTTGGGAGAGAGAGTGTTCAGTAAGTGGGAGTAAAAAGGGTATTTGATGACGATTGAATTCGAATTTTAGGAAAAAGAAAAAAAACTAAAGTAAGCAGATAAAGGGGAGTTGGGGCTGATTATGCTGCAGTTGTGAACGGGTCGAACAATGGGGGAAACTTGCCAACCAACAGAGTTACAGGTAGGGATTCTTACTCTTTTGATGGTGTTACATGGTACTGTTGATTGTTTTGATGGAACAAATGAATTTCTGGTTAATGATTAATGGGTTAGAAGAAGAGTTTGGAAGGCAAACTGCTGCTATATCTTCCCCGATGCACTGCTGTTGGCAGCGAGAAAGAAAAAATATATGAAACAGAAATAAAATGAAGTAACAACAGTCTATAATAAATAAACAATTATATGTTGGAATTGCAAGGAGACTTTTGGTGTAGTAGAAAGGGATAAAAAGGAAGACTGCTGGGAATCAGCAGCAGCGTAGCGGCAAAGGTTGCCGCTATTGCTGTTGTTTTCGCCAGCGGATGGAGCTCGTTAGGAGTTAGATGGTGGGTCGTAGTGCGTGTTATGACTCTATGATGTTGTGGGTAGTGCGGGGAATGGGTTGGAAACAAATTGAGAGTTTGAGGATGTGTTAAAACGAATTAAGTAACAGCGATTTTAGGAATCGGAGCCCGCGGGCCTGGATTGCGGTTTTAAAAGGCGCAACTCCGGTATGAAAGGTCACTTTTTTTTTTTTTTTAATATATCATGCAGTGCATTGTTATTAAATAAAATTGATCGGTCAGATCAGTTCAATCGAAAATAGTAAGTTGATTCGATTCGATTTAAAAAAAATTAAATTGAATTCATTTAAATCGAAAAAATTTAATTGAATTAGGATTCGTAACCAGGTTGAATCGGAAATTTTATAATATAATTATTCAATAAATTTTTTAAATAATTACAACATATGTTCTTTTAAAAAATAAAAATATTCAACTAATTTTTCAATAAATAAAATTATATATGACGATTAAAAATAAAAATTTAATCCCTAATTTAAAAAAATTAAATATATTCTCTATATTATATTTTTTATTTTTCACATTACAAGAAAAAAGAATATTTAAATTTCAAATGTCTAATTAATTAATAATTTAAAAAATTATATTTAGGACTTTATTAAACTAATTAAATATGCTTAAATAATTAAGTTAAGAAAATAAAAAATTAAAAGAAAAAAATTATATAAGGGTTAAAATTAGAGATATGATCATTACGTATATTTTTTAAATTACAAGTTTAGAGAATAATATATTAACATTCACTGTTATATTTTTCATAAATAAATTAATTTTTAATCTTTAAAAATAAAAAAAATAAAAATAAAGTTCAGGTCAATTCCGATTATTTCAGGTTTTCTTTAAAAAAATCTGAATAGACTAAATACCCGAACCAGGTTGAATTAAAAATTTCACAATTTTAACTTTTTTTTTTATTTTTTGTTTATATTATTTTAAACTTATAATTTTTTTAGTATTTTAAGTTATTTTTATAATTTAAAAGTAATTTAAGAATATTAATAATAAAATTTATTCAAGTAATTATATTTTAATTGATCAATAATTAAATAATTTTAAGTATAACTATTTTAATAAATTTGTTTAATTAAGAAATCATAAAAAAAAATTATATCAAATAGTGTAGAAACATATTAATTTTTCATTAAACTTTAATTTTTTCATTAAACTTTTTTCTAAATTTTATCATATAAATAAATTTTAATACTTCAACTTTATAATAATTTATTATATTATTATCGTTAATTTATTTTCATATATATTAATTATTTACTCATTTTATTATTTTTATACAATTTATTTAATATGATATTTGCTCATATTATGTTATTAATTTTTTATAAATGATTTTATTTGAGAAAATAAAAATTCAATTTAATTCAGTCCGACAAGTTTGAACCAGTTGTTTGTTTGGTCCAGTTTTAATAACATTGTGTAAGGGTGTGTAAAATTCAAATTGACTCGAACAACCCGAATTAATCTGAACCGAATTTTTTGAGTTTTTTTGGGTTATTCATGTCGGGTTAGGTTAAAAAATTTTGAGATTTGGGGTATTTAGTCTATTCAGATTTTTTTAAAAGAAAAACTGAAATAATCGGATTCGACTTGAAATTTTCGGTTCAACCTAGTTATGGTTCCTAGTTCAATCAAATTTTTTCGGTTCAAATAAGTTCAATTCAATTTTTACATATTCAGTTTTATTTCTAAACCGGACCGAATCAGCTCACTATTTTCAATCAAACTGATCCGGCTGATCGTTCCGATTTAATAACAATGCGCTACATGACATATTAAAAATAAAAACTGACCCTGCGGTTTTTGAAACCGTAACCCAGGCCTGCGGGCTCCAATTCCTATAACCTCTATTACCCAATTTGTTTCAATCCATTCTTAAACTCCCAATTTATTTCCAACCCAACCCTATGCTGCCAAAACCCCCAGATAAGGTAGTTAAATGAGAGTATAAAGTACAAGGGAAGTGTAGGAAGCATAAGGAACCTTATGTTAATGTTGGGACTACGATGCTAGCACGGGAAGGGTTGATTAATTTGTATCCATAGCCCGTAGACATGGAAGAGTAAGATCTTAATTGTCGAGTTGCATAAGGGCAATATTTTTTATGCAAATATATTTAACATATTCGTTAATAGATGAAAATCTGAACTAAAATTAAAGAAATAAAATAAAATAAAATGAATCTCAGGTGTTGTATGTAGGTAGCAAAGAAGGAAAAGGCGCAATCCACAAAAGCGGAAGGTAGCTCATGAGTGTACTCCAACTTTTCCTATAATGTAATGTACTCCAACTTTTCCTATCTTTGCAACCGAATAACTTGCATGTCTAGTTTTGAGTAATTTCCAATAACCTTTCATGAACATGAAGCGTGATTATATATAAGATTGTAAGACATATGTGGGGCATTTTATAAGTTACGATTTTATCTTAATATGTTAGATGATAGTTAAGCATGCTAGTTTGATTTTGCTATACTAAGCTAAAAAGGGATCATGATCTTTCCTTGTGATGTAAATGTCAGCTTAGGATTCTCATCCAATGTTTGTTATACTATGTGTTAAAGGACTTACGCTAACCAAGCATGATGATGTGTATATATATTTTATTGATCATATACTTAAGTGCATAGTTGTAAAGATCTATGTGTTATAATGTTCAAGCATTTGAATATGCATTTCATGGAGTTGGATTAAGATAAGTACCATATAACTTATATGACACATACATGTAAATACAAGAATTTAAGTTTACAATCAGTACTAAAAAAGGTAGGATGCAAATGACACAAAGTAATCCTCAACGTAACCTTTATGGTTCCTCATCAAATTATAAAAAGATGTTTATTACATGGGATTGAACATGGAATCTTACAATAACTTTGCTTTTGAACAACATGCTACTAGAGAATTCTATATGTTATAATAGTTGTGAGATGGAAAATAAAATTTAGAATAGGATCCAATTGAAGTTGTAGAAATTATAAAATCTACGTTTTAACAAGTTAAATTCATGCAGACACCCAAATACATCATGTCATGTAAACTGTGAGGTTATCTTGCATATAAATAATCATGATTCACAATGCAACCTAATGAAGATATGTTTAAGAGTAACATAGTAATAACTCATTTAATATAGTCCGAGACTAAGGTGAAGCTAGATAGAATCCAAGATAGGCTAGCTTTGGTATGCCAGAGAGGGTTTATTCAGATCTGCTAATGATGAGATTATGGGCTCCTAGGGCCATATGAGCTATGACAATGAGATGATGATGGCTTTGGCCATATGTTTCATGTTTTAGCTTCAGCCACGTATTAAGACTTGCTTGGAAATGCCTCACCTTGTCTTATATACCCATTTATTTTTCTTTACGGTCATTCTGCTAGATGTTTATCAGGGGCTCCAAATAATAATCATTTTCTTATGGTTAAAACTATTCTAAATAAGATGAATGAAATGTGACACATCTAGGAAAACTTCATAGTACATGATGAGTGGAAATAATAAGTAAACTTAGATGAAATAAGAATTTATGCCATGTGATGAACAACCAACGAGAATGTTTTATGATCCCTATTAATGGCTATATTCAACCGATAACATATAATTTGTTTGTCATTTCA
>CANXYI011131623.1:0-19513 GCA_948208565.1 Hura crepitans | reverse complement strand
GGTAAGTGTTAAATGAAAGGTCCCTAGGAAAATCCAAGGATGGGTGACCTCATAAGAAATAACACACTTTGCCTATTTCCTCCAAAAATAGGCTAGGAGTGTTACATTTTATGGTATCAAAGCGAGTTTAGGCATTCCTAGGCATCATACACATTAGTGTATGAGTCTAGGGTTTTGTTTTGGGTCAACCTACACTGTCTGAAGCTGGTAATTATTTTTTCTATAGTTATAGATATAATGAGTGAGTGGACACCACCAGATCAAGGGGAAAAGGTGGCTAGTCATACCCCTACTACTCTACATGGCCCAGAGGTGAGTGCAACAACCTCAGAGCCTAGTGATGCTACTCACTAACCACTACCTTACCTATAACCTTAGACTTAGGCTGAGACCTACTGTAGCAAATAGTGGACTTACTGAGACCTACTACAGAACCTCTACCACCACCACTAGCTCAAGTTCCTATTGCACCTCCTCCACTTCCACTAGCTCCCCAACTTTGCAAAAGACTTACCTAGAGAGGGTAAAGAAGGTGGGAGAAGTGGACTTCTTAAGTGCAAAGGAGGATGATGCGGCGAGAGTAGAATACTGGCTAGAGTGAATCACTAGGATCTTAGAATAGCTAAAGTGCTTTAAGGATGAGTGCCTAAAGTGCTCTACCTCTCTACTGCAGGAAGAGGCCTTCCACTAGTGGAATACTTTGAGAAAAAGGAAGGTAACAGCTAACCTTACCTAGGAGTTCTTCTTACAGGAATTTTGGAAGAGTTACATTCCTAATTCTTATAAGGACAATAAGAGGCAAGAATTCTTTGACTTGAAGTAGGGGAGGAGATCAATCTCTGAGTATGAAAAGGACTTTGTTCATCTGAGTATGTATGCAGTAGAGTTCATCCCTACGGACAAAGAAAATTGTTAGAGGTTCAAAAAGGGCCTCAATGTTGAGCTGAGGATGCAAATCTTGACTCCAAAGATCAGAGATTTCTCAAAGTTAGTACCTACAGCCTATGACATGAAAGAGACGCTGTAAGAGAAAAAAGAGTTGTTTCAGAGAAAGAGACCATTTGCTATGGGTCAGACCAGCTCAACTCCAGGTAGGGGCAAGGGACAGAGAGACTTTTAGCCTAGCTAGTAGTCCTAGAGATAGATAGGCCAGCAATCTCAGAGGCAGGCCTTATCACAAAGGACTGGTTAGAGTTTTCCTCTTAGGCCTCGACCACCTCCATCATAGTAGGCCTCAAGTGCACCAGTATCTATAGGTAGAAGTGTGCCTTCAACTTATAGGAGTTGCTAGAGGAGGCACTAGGGCCAGTGCTGGCAGTTCAGGTGAGGCGAGTGCTTCGTATGTAGGGCCAAAGATCATTATAAGAGGGATTACCCTCAGAGATAGGCAGAGGCTATCCAAACTAGGCATTAATTATAGCAACATCTAATAAACCCTCGAGATAGACGAGGTAGGATTAGTTGAGCACTTGCCACAAGGCTAGATTAGAGGCAAAAACTCTAGCATAATAGTATGCCATTCATGCTCCGAAGGAAGCTGAGGCTCCAAATGTCATTGTTGGTACATTTCTTTTATTTGATGTTCTAGTACTATCTTTGATAGATCCTAAATTGACACACTCTTATATTTAAACCACACAAGCACAAGATAGTGGGCTTGAGCCAGAACCCATAGAGTTAGACATTCAAGTGAGCAACCTAATAGGCCAGAGTGTGATAGTGAACACAGTTTATAGACATTGTCTTCTAATGATACATGATCAAACCTTTCTAGTAAATCTAATTGAGCTTCCCTTTCATAAGTTTGATGTCATACTTGGTGTAGACTGGTTGTCGAAGCATAGAGCAATAATTGATTGTCAAAAGAAAAGGTTGAGTCTACATACCACAAATGGCCAAGAGGTGACTGTTATGGGTAAAGCAAACTCTTTGTCCAACATTATTTTAGCTATTATAGCTAAAAGACTTATTAAGAAGGGATGTGAAGCCTTTTTAGCTTCTGTGGTAGATACAAGTGTTTCAACCCCTAGCTTGGATCATATAATAGCTGTGTCTAATTTTCCTAATGTGTTCCCAAATGAGTTACTAGGATTGCCACCACATCAAGAATTAGATTTTGAGATTGAGATATATCCTAGTGTGAACCCAGTGTTTATTACACCTTATAGAATGGCATAGCAGAATTGAAGGAATTAAAAATGAAGTTACATGAGTTGTTAGATAAAGGCTTCATTAGGCCTAGCGTTTCACCTTAGGGATCACCTATATTGTTTGTGAAGAAGAAGGATAGGTCACTCCAGTTGTGCATCAATTATCGGTAATTGAATAAGGTGACAATTAAGAATAAGTATCCATTACCTAAGATCAATGATCTCTTTAACCAGTTATAGGGTGCAAGTGTCTTTTCCTAGATAGATTTGAGGTTAGGATATCACTAGTTTTGAATCAAGGATAGTGATATTCCTAAGACTGCCTTTAAGACCCGATATGGGTATTATGAGTTCCTAGTGATGCCATTTGGGCTCACTAATGCCCTGGTAACCTTTTATGGATTTGATGAATTAGATCTTCAAGCCACTCTTGGAATAGTTTGTGGTTGTGTTTATCGATGATATCTTAATGTATTTTAGGACTCGAGATGAACATGAACAACACCTTCGGATTATGTTATAGACTCTGAGAGAGAAGTAATTATACGCTAAGTTTAGTAAGTGTGAGTTTTGGTTAGAAGAAGTAGCATTCTTGGGTCATATTGCCTCAGCTGAAGGTATCAGAGTGGACTCGAAAAAAGTTAACATTGTGTTAGAGTGGAACCCTCTTAGGAATGTGACTAAGATACAAAGTTTCCTATGATTGGAAAGATACTATCAAAAGGTTTATGAAAGGCTTCTTAATGATTGTAACTCCATTAACTTGATTGATAAGAAAATATGTGAGGTTCAAGTGGGACAATAAGTGTCAAGCTAGTTTTGACAGATTGAAGTAGATGCTGACAGAGGCTCCTATCCTTACCCAACCTGAACAAGGTAAGGAATTTGTGATATATAGTGATGCTTCACACAATAGACTTGGTTGTGTATTAATGTAGGAAGGCAAGGTAGTTGCAAATGCCTCCAAGTAGTTGAAGCATCATGAGAAGAATTACCCCATACATAACTTAGAGTTAGCTATGATTGTGTTTGCATTAAAGGTGTAGAGACATTACCTATATGGAGAGAAGTGTTACATCTACACTAATCATAAGAGCCTGAAGTATTTACTTACATAGATGGAGCTGAACTTGAGATAGTGGCAATGGATAGAGTTGATTGACGACTACGATTGCTTGATTAACTATCATCCAGGAAAGGCAAATGTAGTTGCAAATGCTTTAAGCAGTAATTTTATTGCTACCTTGAAACTGATGCATGCTAGAGTGAAATACACATCAAAAGGTGCAGTGTTAGCTGAACTACAGGTTAAAGCTAACTTTAGGTAACAGGTAAAAGAAGCTCAGTTGAGAGATAAGCATATGGTGTAGGTTGTGGGTAGGGTTAAAGAGGGGAAGGCAATAGGATTTAGCTAAGTGACGATTTAAGCCCATACTACCAGAATAGGCTATGTGTACCAGACATGGATGGGTTGAGAGTGCAAATTTTAAAGGAAGCTTATAAAGCTCTATATTCTATGCACCCAGGAAGCACGAAGATGTACCTTGGCTTGAAGCCTCACTATTGGTGGCCAAGAATGAAGTGAGAGGTAGCTGGGTATGTGGCTTGATGTTTGACATGTCAGCAAGTAAAGGTAGAACACAAAGTTCTTTCTAGATTGCTACATCCGATAGCAATTTCAAAATAGAAATGGGAGAAGATCACCATGGACTTTGTCATGGGATTGCCACTAACCAGGAGCAAGTGTGATGCAATACGGGTGATTGTAGATAGGCTGACAAAGACAGTCCATTTCATACTAGTACAGATGGACCATTCCTTGGAGAAGTTAGCTGGATAGTACATTGGTGAGATTATGCAGTTACACGGAGTGTCAGTAGCTATAATCTCAGATCGAGACCTGAGATTCACTTCTAGATTTTAGAAGAAGCTACATGAAGCATTAGATACTCGGTTGATGTACAACATGGCATTCTATCCCTAGATAGATAGACAATTAGAGCGAGTGATACAAGTGTTAAAAGACATGTTGCATAGCTATGCCATTGAATTTAAATGCAACTGGGATCAGTATTTGTCATTAGCTAAGTTTACATATAACAACAGCCACTAGGCTAGCTTAGGAATGGCACCATATGAAGCTTTGTATAGGAGAAGGTGTAGGACTCCTCTCTATTAGAGTGGAGTGAGAGAAAGCAAGGTTGTTGGATCTTATTTGATCAGAGATGCTGAGGAAAAAGTTAAGATTATAAAGGAAAGATTGAAAGCAGCCTCCAATTGATAGAAGTCATATGCTAACTTGAAAAGGCAAGACATCAAGTATGAGGTTAGTGATCGAGTATTCCTAAAAGTTTCACCATAGAAGAAGATGCTCAGATTTGTCAAGTAAGGAAAACTTAGTCCCCAATTCATTAGGCCCTACGAGATCACAAAAAGAGTGGGACCCTTGGCGTATAGGCTCACATTGCCACCTGAGCTACAGTAGATACATAACATCTTTCATTTATCGATGTTGAGGCATTACTGATCATATCTATCACATGTGATAGCTGTGGTAGAGATACAAGTCCAGCTAGATTTGAAATATGAAGAGGAACCATTGCAAATCCTGGCAAAGGAAGTGAAGCAACTAAGGAACAAGTTGATCCCTTTGGTAAAGGTGTTATGGAGGCACCATAACATGACAGAGGCCATGTAGGAAAGTGAGGAATAGATGCATATACAATATCCTCAACTTTTTACCACAGGTAATTTTAAGGATGAAATTTCCTAAGAGGGGAGGGATTGCAATGCCCGTAAGTCAAGGTTTTATGAACAGTACCTTTTGGGCCCAAATGATGTTCCCTACAGTGCAAGGCATCGCCACAGGGCCAGAAAGGGGCGTATTGGTCATAAAACTTTGACAACCCTAAAAATAGGTAAAATCAATGAATTTAAAAATTTAGGAGAACTAATAAATTATTTCGGGTTGAGAACTAGTGTATGGGGAGATAAAATGAGTTTGTGTTGAGAAAGCCCCGAGTTGTGCCCGGACGGACTTGAAAATACATTACCCTGAACCTTTAAAAATTCCATTGAGTATGATGGAGAAAGAATTTTAATTTTTTGAGGTCGTTTGATATTTTTTTGAATATTTTATCCTAGCAGGTGAATAGTGCCAAAAAGTCAACTATGTAATTTTGACTTGAAATTTTACATTGGCCTTAGTGATACTAATTGAGGATTTTTAAAACTAGAATGAGTATTTTTAGAGGTCCAGAGAATTTTCTATGAATTTCTAAAGCTTAAAAAGGTATATGGAGAATATAAGTCATCGGATCGCCATGTGTTGCGATCGGGGCCACCCACCTACCCCTATATAAGTGGTCACACATGTGTATGGCTCACATGTGTAAAGGAGTCATCTTTCTCCTTCAAGCCTTAGAAATCTGATGTCATTCTCTCTCCCCCCTTTACCTTTTTCATCATTTTTCTCTATCCTCTCTCTACCAAAATCCATAAAAATTATATGAATCTTAGCCTCTACAGTCTCTAGATGCCAAAATCTTCTGACTGAAGTGGAAAACAGAGCCTAGATTAAAAGATCTCACACTTGAGTGAATAGTGTCATTTTCTTGAGCAAGTGTTTTTAATCCACTTTTTATTTTTGGTTTAGATAGATTAAGGTATTCTACGATTAGCCATAGTTTTAGATTTTAATTTGGAGTTATGTAAGATTTTTGAGAATTTTTCTAAGGGCAAATTGTGTATGTTTAGGTGTTAAAGAAACCTTTGAAGGAGAGCAAGGATATAAGCCTCTAAGTGGTGGGGAAAAGGGTGTTTTCACGCCCCTAGGTATGTGGAATAGACTTAAATCTAGTATGTCATGTGAATTGCTATTGAAATATGCATATTTGTTATATGAAAGTTTATGTTCATAGTATTAAGTATAACATGTAGCAAAATGATGTTTTGGTAATGTTAGTGGACTTAAAATAATAGGTTTTGCGTAGTAGATTAGAAAGGAATCTAGGTGTATGTGTATGTGTGTGCTTTGCCCAAATGGTGTGTAATAGGTATATGGCATGTTAGTTTGGAAAAGGACATGTAAATGGATTGTGCAAACCATAGTTGAAAATGGATAATGATATTAACATATATGGCATGAAATTTTGGTGAATTAATAGCTTAATTGGATGTGTATGTTATGATAATGTAATCACCTAGGAAATGGCATGAATATGTACCTTATGATGTGGAATATGTCTTATGATTGGACATGTGAGGAAATAAGGAAATTTATATTGGTATGGTTGGTGTTATGAAAGGCATGGAATCTAAAACTGACCAAATGAATAGCAACTTTGTGACAAGAGGCAAAATGCGACATTTTGTGCGTAACTTACCATGATATGTAACTTAGGGACCTAATAGACTTAAGAAGTAATAAGAATTGATCAATCAACTAGAGAGTTAGTAGCTACTAGGTAGGTTAGTCCTCTTAAGGCCACTGTTGTCTATTAGATGTGGAGGGTGTAGCTGCTAAGGTTCTGAGATGAACCCTACACACTCAGGTATTGAGAGGTCCACTTGGGCTAATCCCTACTACCCATTTGTTATCTATGGATATTGGGAAGTCCCACAGGGCTGATCCCTGCTATCCCATTTATAGATATTGGGAGGTCTATAGATTGATCCTTGCTATCTGCCAGTTTGGTATTAGGAGGTCCATGGACTGATCCTTGCTATCGAGCGAGGTAGGTGTAGCTACCAAGGTCCAAAATGTGGGCCACTGCACAGGATAGTTCCCGCTATTTGATGTCTTAAAGCATTGTCTATCGGTTATAGGCCTAAAACATACTAAACTTGATTATGACTTAAATATATAGACTTGAATGGATAAAAGAACTAGACATAGTGAGATAGGGTAACTAGCATATAAGTCATGTGTTGCATGATTCAAGTGTGTATTTGTATTATGACATATTATATTTGCTCTATTCCACCACTGAGTTTATACTCAGCGTGTCAGTGTTCCAATGTGTAGGCTATAGATTGAGGGTCGTTCAGCTTCAGACAGCACAAATGCAGCTTCTCCAAAGTCATCTAGGTATATTTCATTTCTCTTTTGGTTGTTGTAGATATACACTCATGTACAGTAGTTCTAGTGTGGATAATGGGATGTAAAGTATAAAACTTTAGTTAGTAATATTATAGGTTTGTATGGATTTGGTTGCTGATATATATAATATGCATGTTTATAACTGTGTGTCCATTGGTTTGAGACCCTGAGTGTTATGGTAGGTGATGATGTTTGATGACATTCTAGAGGACCAAAAAGGTTTATGGGAGAGGATTGAGTTGAGGATAGTTTTAGATGTATTTTTCTTATAGGAATATTTTGGGTTTCTCACCCAGGTAGCCATTGTGCTACCCGATTTTCTATAAATGTCTGGTAGTCATAATCTGATGTTTTAACAGTCTAAAATAGGCAGTAATAAAAGTGTAAGCAGACAAAAATAAAAAAAAGGGTACGCTAGGTCAAAGTTAGTCAAAGTTGGGTAAGTGTTAAATGAAATGTCCTTAGGGAAATCCATAGGTGGGTGACCTCATGAGAAGTAGCACACTTTGCCTATTTCTTCTAGGAATGGGTAGGGGGTGTTACATGCTCTCCTTTGTTCTACCTCTGACCCATATTCTAAGGTACAATATTAGATGCTTATGTCTAAGCACCCTCTGACTATCTTTGAGGACACTCTGTTCTGTAATGATTTATGGCACCACAATGGAAACACTCTCCTTTTTTGGCTAGTCAACATTGCCTCTAATGTCTCTTCTAATAGGTGGTACAAGTCGGAGGTCTATTTCTATTACCTCCTATTCCAAAAGCATTATTAGCTCTAGAAGGCAAATGAGGTCTACCTATAGAAAATTGACCAAATCTCTAGGATTGTGCCTATCTCTAGCCTTAATACCCTGACTGATACTGAGTCCTAGGCTGAGACTAACCATCTTTTCTTTTCTTACCATCCCCTAACATTGTACTAGACTGTCCCACAGTGAACTACCTCTTCTTTTAGAAGAAATCCCTCTTCTCTTTCATCATTTCTTCCATATCATATTTAACTGCCACTAACACTGCAAAATCTTTCTCTCTGGGGTTTGTTATCTGTATTCTCAACTCTATATTCAGCCCTATTAAAAATCTCTTACATTTCTCTTTTTCATTGGGAATAAATTCTTCAGCATACTTCAGTAGCCTGGTAAAATCTTTCTCATATTCTAACATTGTCCTTCTTCTCTTCTTCAAGTCAAGAAATTCCTATCTTCTTTTGTCCTTATAGGAGTCAGGTATGTATTTTTTTTTAACTCCTTAAGGAAAAATTCCCATGTCAAGTCTACAGGTGCTTTTCTCCTCTTAATAGTGTTCCACCAATTGTATGCTTGTTCCTGAAGAAGAAAAGTGGCTCACTAATAATTTTTTGCTATTGTACAATTTAGCTGCTCTAAGATTCTAAATGTTCTATCTACCCAGTACTCAGCTCTGGTAGCATCATCCTTCTTCCTCCCTAAGAAGTCAATAGGTTTAATCTTTTTTAGCCTTTCTAAAGGAGTATCCATGGAGGAGCTAGTGGTGGAGGTGGTACTAGAGCTAGAGGAGGTGGAAGTGGAGCAGTAGTAGTAGTATGTCTGAGTAAGTTAATTATCTTCTGTAACAGAGTAAGAGATGCTTCTATCTATCATTAACTAGGCACTTGTGGCTATGGCTATTGTGCGACATCATTAGGTTTAGGTACTAATGCATTGCCTACACCTTATATAGATATAGGTGCAAAACTAGCCACTTTTTTAGCCCTTCCTTCACGTATCAGATTAGCCATATGCTTATGGCAAAAGGAACAACCTATCAGCCTCATACACCATAGTAGTTTAGAGGAATTAAAACTTAAATAGTTGCACTCATATACTCTACCTAGGAATATTAAACCTATGCTCTGATACCACTAAATGTGATACCTCTTACTAGATTCCTGAAGAAACCTAATAAGTGGTGCACCTCCCGCTAGATCACCCATCCTAAAATTATCCTTTAGGTTCATTCATTTAACTTCTTCCTAAATCTTATTTTTTGATCCAACTTAACTCCTATTTTGGTTCTAACATTTTCTAGGGTCAAGTTGAGGTCATACAAGTCTAATTATACCACAAATAGACATTTACAGACTTCTCAAATAGTTACTTAAATCCAGTAGCATAATGGCTATCCAATCACTATCCAGAATTTTTAACACCTATAAAACACTTTAAAAACATATTTCACATCTCCTGGACCCTTTTGGTACACCAAATAAACATTGAACATCATCTATCTATCAGATCAAATACACATAGGCCTTAGGCCACAATTAGATAATAATCAATTAGAGCCTCAGGCCCACATTTCATATCATCAAGTAAAGGAAACCACCTAATCAAAACAATCTGATATCATACTTATTACAAACCAATGTCGGTAACATATATGTTTATACAAGCCACCTATACATAGGATACCCATTCCCACCTAAGTTTAATGAGTGCAAAAGCTATACAACATATATACATAATAACCTTTTATCAAAATATCCTTTGAATGCTGGCTGCACTCTTTACAAGGATGTACCTTGATTATCCTTAGCTGCACTCTTTACAAGGCTATACCTTGATTATCCTTACTTGCACATCAAAACAGGTACGTTGAGTATATAATATACTTGGTGGTGAACTCAAGCATTTAAATCATGTCATATGGTTCCTTCATGCATATGTAATAATAATAATATATTCAAATTATTAGGTTCAATTAAAATAATTGTGTGTAACTCACCAAAATGCCCCTATGTATATATGCTGAGACATCATTTAGATAATAATGTGAAATTATGTATTTTAATATTTTTCTAACATCATATTCAATTCATATATTGTTTATTCAATTTAATTTAGCTAGCTAACTAGAAAGATGACACTGCCATACATGGACCTAAAAGGATTAGAAAAAATAGAGTAGTGATCCACATTTTGGATCCCAATCACTGCACTGGCCTAATCAAGTCATAGCTCCCAAGGTGTAAATAACATGATGAGGTTTGTCTAATAGACTAATACAGTGGCCCTATAGGACCTTAGCTGCTGTGCCGGCCTTATTTGAAGATTAGTGATGTCATAATTAGGTCTACTTAATAAACTGCTTTGTCCAACAGACCTTTGGGACCTACGCCACTACACTAGCATAATCAAGTAAATGGCATCAAGTGTGCAAAAGTAGACAATTGTCTATCCAACAGACTAGTACAATGGCCCCGATATGGACCTAGGTCATTGTACTAGCCTAACTTGAAAATTAGACAATGTAGTAGCTGCTAAAGTCCTAAGTTAACCAGTCAACCCATCAAGTGTGTGTCTAACTAATGGGCCATGTAACTCAATTTATGTTTATTTGTTTATTGATTACCCTTTTATAATATTTTTAAGTTAAAAATAGATAGATATAAATTTTATAGCATAGTTCAATTTTAGGCCGATCTGATATAGCCATAATTAGGCTCTACCGGGTAAATTTCCATGATTATTTTAAGTCATGTAAATTGCCATTATTTAAGGTATATTATGCTTGATTTTATTCTATAATTATTTTTCATGCAACTGCCATTTATTGTCTAGTGACATTTTTGGTTCAGGTAATGGTCAAACTAGACAGTTATATGTCATTTCATTACTTTTCGATAGCCAATTCTAGTTCCATTTCTTAATATTTTTCATTGGAATTTTCACCTATAATCTCATATTTATCATAGACCTAAAACCATTCATTTACAAGGCCCAAACTAGGCTTTTAAACCATCATATTCAATCACAATTCATAGCCCTTAAAGGCACATTTTTTTAGGCATATTACAAGCCACTTTTTAAGCTATTTTCTAGTTTAAGTTCAAGTCTCATTTTAGGCCACTTTTCAAATATTTATGCAAAATATTTGTTCATTCCTCAAAACCCATTCAATAGTCCATTTATATCAAACCAATCTCATACACTTATTCAAATCATGTTAATTTCATTATGCCATATTATGCCCACTACATTAGGCTTTATGTCACATATTCATTGCGCATAAATTACAAAAAGTTTACATGTCATATTTACTACCATTACGCTTAGGTATAGCCAAATTTTAGCCTTAAACATGCATACACTTAGTACTAATCATGCATTCAACCTTTCCTTGATAACTAAAGTGCATTCACACACACACACTTACACTTTCATGCCAATTTAGGTGGCTTATATGTAGCATATGTCTTAGCCAAAGTTCATTCCCATTCATTCACACATTAGTTAAGCTAATTACTTGTCAAACCATCATTTTATTCCATTTATCAAGCATTGAACACACACCTAATGCATGATAATGCTTAGGTACTTACACTCATAATGCTTATCCTACTATTTTCAAGCCACACACATATGATTCATCTCATTCAAATGCTAAAGCACATCACCAAGCCATCAAGCATCACACACTCACATCACAATTCATTCATTACCTCTCGACCATTCTCTAATATAAGTCAATTATACACAAAGTCATGCATTAATCATGAAATCCATTTATTCTCAATCACAATCATCCATTCCCATTCAAACACTACTTCAAGCATTACCTAAGCACCCTTAACCCCTAATTAACTATTGACTAGCAAGTAACCTCACATCTTTACAAGGTAACTTCCTATTTCCATCATCACTTAGCATTCATTTAACCATATTTTTGTAAGCCCCATTAAGGTATCACAATACAAGTAACTTAGCACCCAAATTAACAACTTTTAAAATACATTTCCAGCCCTAAAACTACACGGCATGAGGCAAATGCCTAAGTTCACATACCTCAATTTACAAGAGAGAAAACAACCACCACTTCAAGGTCTTCAAGCAACCAATTTCTAGCCCTTTAACCATGGTAGCTTTCTCCTCCCTTCTTTAAGCAACTTTGCTCCTCAATTCACCTCAAAAACCATTCAAACATATACCTTTGGATTTTAGGCTCCTCAAACATCCATTTATAGCCCAAAAATTACCAAGAAAATTAAGAAGTTATGAGAGCTCACCTAAGCATGCTTGTTAGACTACCTCTGACCATGAAATTTTGTGGATTTTTAATTATTTAATGGCAAGTCCTTTTTCAGTAATTCCTTTTCCCTCATATTCCTAACACCAAATTGAATTTATGTGATTAGAATTTGTAAAAATGTAATAAAAAAGAAGGTGAAAATGGCTCCTCCTCCTCAGTATGGCATCAATAGGCAATAAAGGGGAAAGGAAATTCTTTTCTTTATTTTAGTGGATTTTCCACTTGTCACCATTTATGGACAAGTGTCATGCCCTTTAAGCTAGCTGGCATTGTCCAAATGGGTCCTGTAACTTCCCGAACCATCCTGAAATGACTCGATTTTGATAGAAACATCAAAAAATTTTTAGAAATCATAAGGACTTTGAAAAATTATGTTGTTTATTTTAAAATTCCTATTTTAACCATAATTACATACTCATAAGTTTTCACGGCAAAATTTCATCAATAAAGCAGTCTTTAGACTGCCTCAATTTGTATAACAACCTTAAAAATTATAAGAATTTGCAAATAACCTCAAAATTCAAAAATTATTTCATTAATAGACTTAGTGGAATTTTTTTAGCTTTAGGGTACGATATTTTCGGGTCCATCCAGGTGCATCTCGGGTCATTCCCTACTCGACTCAATTTTATTACACAAATCAATAGCTTACAGCCCAAAATAAATTATTAGTTCTGCTAAATTTTTAAATTTTGCCTTTTTCATCTTTTTAAATCCCCTTAAAGTTTCATAACCAGTGCTACTACCTCAATTCTCATGCAAGTGACTCAGCACTAGGGCACACTTCCCATACCTAGTGGCACTGTTCATGGAGCCTTAATGCATAAGCATTACACACCTCAGGATGAGTAATAGGTGCAACATTAGCCCATTGATCATATAAATCTATACATTGGATGCTACCTGAGTGATCTTAGGTTATGAAATTTAGCAAACTCCTCACTTTCTAAAGGCTAAGAGTAGGGAAATGGTAATTAGCATCAAATGCAATAGCTCGACCAATATAGGGCACTCCTATGATAAATGCCAAGTTGAAAAGAGTAATGGTCAACTTTTTGAATAGCATATAGAAGGTGTGTTTTGTGTCTATCCACCTATACAGCAAGGCTCTAGGTCCCTAGAGGTTTGTACAGAAATCACTACTAATGAGATGGTTGATGAAGGTTTGAAATCTAGTCACTCAAACTCGATCCTTCACTTAAAATGAGCATTATGATGTCCTCCACCCATAGAGGAAGTGAAGAGAACAAAGAAATGGATGTTGATGATAGTAATAGTACCATCGAAGACTCACTGGTAACCACTTGGGCATTAGAAGGGGGCAATAATAAGTCGGGACCATTAAAAGAAACCAATCATGCAAGAAATTTAAGAGAAAAAATAGAAAATCGAGAATGAGAAAAGTGAAAAAGAGAAGAAAAGGTTGACAATTTTCTTTTATTATGACAAGTCCACATGGACTTCACCCATCACATCCTCATGGACTAATATCCTAGCCCATCCTCCTATTAGCTCTTTGTCTGCATAGATCAGCTCCATGAACCCTTGGTCATGTCTGTATAGATCAACTAGGTAGTTTACCTATACATTTATCTCTAGTTTGCATGTATCACCTTATAGACCCAAATAATGTCCTTATGGACTAATGTTGTCTTATGCACCTCAATTCTGCATAACCTTTATTTGTCTGAGACATCCAAAAACATGACCTTAAAAAATCATAAAAACCATCGAGCTAATGTTAAAAGAGGGATTAAACTAGAAATTAGACAAAATTTGCACTCGAATGTGAGAATATGAGAGAATTAGTTTATTGAAAATCTATATAGGTCATTTTTTTATCAATGAACTTAAAAATGGTTTTTCCAGTAAAATAAACTAATTTTGAGTGAGTGCTCACCATCACTGATACCTAATGGGCTAATAAATTAGTTTTATTCAGTTTTTTTATCAATAAAATAGGTTTAATCAATCATTAAATTAGGTTTTTTGTTTTTGATTGGGATTAAATGAATTAACTTGATTCTAACCTTTATTTTGGCCAAATTACACATGTATAAACATTTTTTCTATCATTTAGAAAATGTTTTCAAAGTTAAAAATGTGTTATTTAAGCTAAAAAACAAAACAGGTCAAAAGTGGTCAATCTGCTTAGTTTATTTTCAAACTAATAGTTTTAGCCTTCATTTTAAAATCTTCCTAGAGACATTCAATTGTTTCTAACACAACATCTCTATTTAACTTAGATGAGATGTTATTTTGTCACTAAAAGTTGCCATATCTTGACTCGATGGAGTGGAATCTGTATGAGTCAATAAATTATCTTTAATCAATAAAATATTAGTTTCTAGCAAATCTTGTTTTAAAAATAATCAATAAATTTGTGAAATCCCAACTTGGCATCCAAACTCAATGTTGTTTATTTGTAAATGCTAGCATAATTATTTTAAAGAAATGGTGGCAACAACCCATTTCCTTTAAAAGAAGAAGTAGCCTATAGCTTCTTCCTTGTGTTGGAGATTTTCAAAATCCTCTTCCTTAGCATCCCTTGTGTCATGGATAACTTTGAACCCATCCTTGAGTACTCCTAAAGAACAACCTTAAAAAAGGGAGGTTTACTTACTTTAAACCTCTACCTCCCTTCTATTAAAATGTAAAAGTGTTAAGCAACAATAATTACTTAATGTCTTTATTTATCCAATGAATTCAACTACATGTTAATTCACAACACCTTATTCAACTTTAAGTTACTCAACACTTATCTTTAAGTTAGTTCAACATTATCTCTAAATTAACTTAACATTTAGTTAAGTTAATTTGACATTTATATTCTCCCTTTATTGAATTTAACTCCATATTAATTTGATGTGACAAGATTAACTTCTAACAACTATTTTCATCTTTTAGGGTTCAAACATATTTTCCTCTTTTTTGGGATTCAACTACATGTTAATCGAAAGGCCTATCTTTTTCATCCTTAAGATTCAACTACATGTTAATCCAATAATTATAATATAATAACCACATCTTCTCGAATTCAATTTTATGCCAATTCGACCAATGCAATAATAATATCACAAGATTTCATCCATAATTGATGGAGGATAAGTATGCTACCATCTATCTACTATATTGAATAAATGTTAAATCTTACTTTTTTAAAGGATTTAGCTTAATGCTCAATCCAAACTCTTTTAGGTTCAGCCTAGTAAGCTAATCCACAACATACTTAGGTTCAGCTCAAAGCCAATCCATAACTCCCTCGGGTTTAGCCTAGCAAGCCAATCTATAACTCTCTTGAGTTCAGCCTAATAAGTAAATCCACTCTAGTTTAATTTTACCTACCTAAGGTAAGCATTCACATTCGATGTAGTCTTATGGCAAGGTAAGTATCTGTAACTAAGGTACTTTGTTGTATACTATTTTAATTTATGCATTTTCATAGTACACACTAAAGTGGGCAAAATTGTAGGTGCTGTACACTTTTTAGGCTTATAATGATAACTAGAGACAAGCTCTAAGGCAATAATACAAGCTAATTGGAAACCTAGTCTGCATGGACAAACATGGCAGTGGTCCATCTAGACATAATGCCACTAGGTTCATACCAATCCACCTAGACTCTGTCGAGCCTAAGGCCCATGGTTTGCCTAGACAAGTCTAAGTGCACCTCCACATCGACTAACTTTAACCTAGCCCAAAGCCCATAGACTAGTGGGAAAACCTATAACCTAGGTTTATATGGACTTACCAATGTCAGAGCTTCTAGAAATGCGAACTTGTTATTCTGATTTTGTTTTTTTAATCCCTTAAGGATTCTAACTCCTTCTAGATAGGAAAGCCTTCCTTTAAACCTATAAATACCCCTCTTGGCTATGAGAATAAATGAGGTAATTTTGAAGAGCCAAAAATCCTACTATCTAAAAGTCCAGGAGAGGACTTTAATAAGGATTCATGCTACTAGGCTTTAACCCACACCTAAATTTTTTATTCTTTCTAAAAACCCTACACTCTTATGTTGTTGCTTAAGAGTTTCTTTATAAGGTAAAATCTAAGGCCTTTTACTGTTCATACACTATATATTCATACTATTTTATATAGGCTTATGATCTCCCATGATTGATCATAAGTGAGGTGATTTTATGTGAATCCCCATATTAATCATAAGAGTAGGTTTTTGTTTTGCACTAACTTATTGTTTACAAAGGACCATTAACATGTTGTGAATATTCTATGATTTTGATCCTAATCACATAGACTTAACTCGAGGCACGCTCATGTCTATATAGACTAATTATGTTGATACATATGTAACCTATTATACACGTGGACTATCGCATAATATTATTTTGTTTTGACTCTCTTCTATCATGCATCGAATGCATCATATTGATAATCCTCATATTGTGATATTACATGACTATTATATGAATGTCAATTGTATGTTGGAACTATTGTTTAGTCTACATAAACTCCCTTTCACAAGGACTAAAGTCCATATGAATAGTAATGTCTTAAGTGTGTTTATATTGTCTTGCAGTTAGGACAGACTCCCTCTCACGAGTAATGTAATCCATACAAACATGTGTCCAAATTCTCAATCTATATGCATGTATGTTATTTTTAATCAACAAGTTCATAATTTTCAAATTATAATTCTTAAACTCATATTTTGATTCTTTTACATTTATAAGCATGATTGTTGTAAATCTATCTCATAAGGTCCTTATAGACCATTACAAGTTATTTCTAACTAATCCCCTGAGTTGCATACAAGTGATCATTCAAGCAAGACTGAAAGTCTAGATAGACATAATACCCTTTACATGGAATAGTTTGTAGGAACATACATTAGACCCGTATTGGGCCTGCACGGACTTCACGACACACAGGCTAGACCTATTATGTGGTTTATACTATCACATTTGGATTTGTACTCTTTTATCTCTTTTGCTTATTTTGAGTTGTAATAGGTAGTTTGACAACTTGTTTTACACGTAAAAGCCTAAGCTCACATCAAATGGCTTTCTACATAATTAATTAATGTTTCTTAATAAAATGGTTTTAAGTTTTCCTAATAAAAGTCACATAAAAATGTATTTTAAAAAAGGCTAATCTCCTAGTGATGCGAGTTGGGCAATTACCACTAATTCTTATAGAATACGGGTAGTTATCGAGTCACACCATAATCAATGAATGACTTAATTTCTAGATGTGCAATATATTATTATATTTGTTGTATGATATAAATTCTGTAGTTTATTTACTCTAAGAGAAAAGATGACATGAATGTTTTAATTATAATGCATGCTTGCTAGATACAAGATTGATAAATGTTATAATATAAAGGAAGGCATATTATTGGGCCATAAATAAGATATGATTTTGAACCTTTCTAAACAAAAGATCAATGGTCCTAGTGTAGAGCCAAGTGGTGACTCCAAACACTAACTACTCTTATTCTCAGTAAAATACAATAAATCTATAACTAGGCCTGACGTGTCATTTGCTCTAAGTGTCACGAGAATATTTGAATCCACTTATAGTGAGGAACTTTAGGCGACTATCAAAAACATCTTTAAACACTTAAGAAGGTCTAAGGATATGCTTTTGGTATATGGAGAAGGAGACATGTAGGTAAGTGGGTATACAGATGCGAACTTCTAATCAAATATAGATGATTGTAAGTCTCAATCTGGCTATGTATTCATTATGGTTGAAGAGTAATTATTTGGAAGAGTTCTAAATAGGACACAACTACAGATTATGCAATTGAAGCTAAGTACTAAGCAACTTTTCATGAGGTTAAGGAAGTTGTTTAGATTAAGAAGCTTAATACTAAACTTGGGGCAGTGTAAACACTAGGTTTTCAAGGCTCCTATGTTTAGATTGCCTAATGATGAAGAAAGGATTAAAAATCTCGATAAACAGAGCTGTTAATATCCAGTTCGAAGATCTCAAAGTTTTCTTTAAAAATATTTCTTTGAACTTTTTGTCTAACCCAAAAAATCTAGTGGTGCGACTCGAAATGCGAGAAAAATAGGCATCTGTGGTTGGTTAAGGGCTCAAGCCTAATGCCTAACACTGATGCCAAGGGGGGGTGTAAAAGATAAATCCCCCTATGGTATGGACTAAAATATTTAAGAAAAATCAATGTTGTTCACCTGTTGGTGAAAAACAGTCGTTTCCATAAGGAAAACAACCATTTCACCTACCAAAATGGCCATTTTTCACCAAAATGACCATTAGAAGGGAAAATGGTCATTTTCACATCCAAAACTGCCATTTTTTTTCCTTGAAGTTTATGCATAAAACACACTCTATATTGTTCTATAAGAGGACTTTTTCTTGATATACACATACTAAAATCTCAAAAAATGCTTTTCCAATGTTCATTTTTATACTTTCTGAAGGTTTTCTACACAATTTTTAAACCTTTTCGAGATATTTTCTAAAGGTAATTATACACGGTGGGTTGACCAACTTTTCTCATTTTTTTTATTCCTCTATTTTTTATTTCTTTTTTGTTTCTATTGTATTTATTTTGCTCCTTATTTTTTCTTCTTATTTTCTTTATTATTCTTCATTTTATATATCTAGATTGTATTTTGGGATACTCCAAATGTAATTTTATTTTTATTTGATTAGAATGTATTTAAGGTAATTACCTTGTAATCTACTTTTATTTTGATTATTTCTCTATATATTCTATGGATGTTGTAATAAGTAGAAAAAGATTTTTACACATTGTAAAGAATAATCAAAATCATTTTGTACATAATTAATTGGTGTTTTGTTAAGAAAACTATAACACACCCTGTCCATTCTCGAAGGAAATAGATAAAGCGTGCTACTTCTCATAGGTCAGCCATCCTTAGATTACCCTAGGGTTTTTTTGTTTAACACTTATAACCTTTTTCACATATTTATCCTATCTTGACTATCTATTGATTATTATTGTATAACCTTTTTATACTACCCATTTTAGTCTGATAAAACATTAGTTTACATTTGTTATCCATTTTACATAAAATTGCGCAACATATTGTGTACTCGGGTGAAAAACCAAAAATTCTTCCTCACAAAAAGTACTTCAATAACATTTTAATCCCAATCCTCATCTCTTAGACCCTTCTGGCCCCCCAATCCATCATCAATATCCGATGCACAGCAAATATAGGATCTCAAACCCAAAGATATCCAATAACTAAAC